>WBMZ01016245.1:0-18943 GCA_013400975.1 Atrichornis clamosus
TATCTCAAGTCATGAACCCTCTGCTAAATTTTCTCCCCTGTGTCCAGTGCATGGGGAGTGAGCAAGCAGCTTTTGTTGGGTGCCTGGCATCTGGCCAGGGTCAACCCGCGACAACACTACAGTTCATTCATCTATCGTCTTTTACTATTTTTTCACACAGACCCTTAAGGAAATGTGTATTTTCTTATAGTTAAGTGTTGAAATACCTTTTGCTACTCTTCAGTCTCATTTCTCAAACATTTGCAAACACTTCTCCATAAAAGAGGTAATTGCCCAACAGTTAGACTCCACTGAAATTACTGTTTGTACCAAAATTATTTACAGGAACATGTGAAGCGACTATTGGATGCTGCTGAGAAATGACAGTAATAGAGTTACTGAAAATCAAAGTAATCAAAGAAGTGGACTTCATGTTCCACTCCTGGAACTGTTCATCCTCCAGCTGAAATTAACAAAGCTCTATTCAAATCAATTTAGCTATGACTCCGTCTTCAAATTCAGTCTAAATGATTATGGCTAAGGATCACTGTAAGGTGCCAATTTTGTGTAACTGTGCCAATGACAAAATGAAATAAAAGACCAAATGTGAATAGCTATAAAGGAGTAAAGCTTAGGCAGCGAAAGATTGGAGGTGCTTTCAGCTAGTTACATAGTGAAATTTGACACCATTTACAGTAAAACCACGTAAATGGAAGAATCTCATCCTAAAAAACTCCATTGCAATTATCTGATGTTGCTGACTACAGCTGATGACATGCTTTGTCAATTGTCTTCTCTTCTTCAGAAGACACTGGAAAGGGATTATTGTGAAATCTCTATCAATGTTTCCTCTACCATTTTTCATTCACTCAGGACTTCAGTTTCTAGTGCTGTCTAGCACATTTCATAATTTTCCCCTTCATGCTTACATTGTATTTAAAAGAAAAATCTGCTTGTAAGTAGCATTGCTAAGGCCCACCAAACCCCTGTAGATGGGCATGGGCAGACTTTCGCAATTACTGAACAACTTAATGTGCTGAAAAGCATGAACTTTGCTGGAAATGCCTGACTATCTTACTCTTAAGGTCCTGCAAAAACATCACGTCTGAAGTACTCTCACAGCAAAGAAGTGAACTGCAAAGGCATTGCAACTATTTCCCCCATGGGAAGAAGCAGGTTATATTACAACAGGTGTTTCAAGGCATTTTCTGTCTCCTCTTGGAGATGGGCAGCCTCCTGGGTTTTCTTCCTATAGAAAATGTCCTTTCATGACAACACCCTTCATTGGCTCCCAATTGCTGCAATCAATTCCTGGCAGAACAGTGAGAACTGGCCCCCTGGAAGCTAAGTATTTGAGGAGGACACAGGCCAGTCAGGGGTTGGCAGCTATGACAGGGTAAGTCCGGTTGCTTCATCCTGGAGCTTGTAGGCTGTGAAATATTTCTTCTCTCTAAATGCCAGAGACCAGAATAAAACAGACTGTAGGATCTATCTTCCATCACTAGTGTCTCCTTTGTCTTATTTAGTTTGGATTTGTTTTGGTATTTGTAACGCAGCTGATCCTCCTGAACTGAATGTTAATTTATCCCCGCAAAAACTGTAGTTTAATTTTGAGACACGGCTTCTAGGTTTGTGTGAGTCTTTCTTTGCATTGATGAAAGATAGATCTGTCCAAAGGCAATTTGCTTTTGGGGAATTACATGACATTGTACACATCATGAAGTGGATAGAATTCAGATTTAATCCCATGATGACATTTTGTTTTAAATTGTAGAGAGAGGCCTTTTTATTGTGGTTTTTTTAAAATAAGCAGTTACTCTTCTGTGACATTTAAAAGGAAGCATTTGTGGGAAATCCTTCATTACAGGCTGAATGACAAGGAAAAATCAGAGGCTCAGGAGGGAACTAAAAGACTGTATAATAATGGTTATCTATACAGAAATAGGTTTCTTCTTTTTACTACCTTACCACTAAGTTAATGTTCATGTTAGTGTGGTTACTTTCCTAGTAAGGCAGTGGCCACGTCTGCAGGCCTGACTTGGTGTCAAAGAAGGGACATAAAGTTGGTGGTGATACATAGGATGATAATATTAAGAACCTTGAGATACAGAACTGTGGCAGCTGAATTTTTAGTTATTCCTGGAAAGATAGGAACTGTAGCAGTATTTTTACAGTGACATAACACTTTAAAGAAAAACACAACATAGAGCTGTGTGAAGATTTTCATTCAAAGCCACATAGTAGACTTCAGCTTTGGAAAAAAGAAAAGGCAGGACCATTAAATTCATCTGCACCTCAATGAATGTCACTGTGGATACATTTTTTATCTTGCACTAAGTACTACAGATATTTATAGATGGTTTAAAGTTATTTCTTTATTAAGTACAAGTATTATTCTAATTCCTTCATGTATGGAAACTATAAGATTAGTTGGTAGATAGTTTCTATCAGTGATAGAATGATGACAATTACGTATTGGAAGAACATCAGCTAAAAGAGAGACTTTTCCCATCACCATTGTTTTCCCTTACTTTTTTTAAACTTGTAAAAAAAGAGTAATTCTGCATGTTGCGATGAGTAAAGATAGAATGCTTTTAACACTTTCATGGTCAGATAAAATGATGGAAATTGTACAAGCGAGATTGGCATTAAACAAGCAAAACACAAATAATTTTCATGTATCTTTTTAATTGTATATATACTTTTTCCTTTTTTATTATATATATATTTTTACAGACAGTTCAACAGCAGAGTTGTCATCAAATATCTTACATACTAGCAGTAGACAACATCAGTTAATGGATATCTCCAAAATTAACTTTTGAACAACTACTTTTGTGATAAAAATCATCTTTGCTTGTTAATGATTGTTATTTCAAAACAGACTGGTAAAGATGAAAGTGTTGCAGGAAACTAGAAAATAAAGTGTGCGAATCAGCTTTGTGTTGCTATAACATTCTGAAACTGGGACAAACAAGCCTGGCATTGGGGCATTTAAAACTGAGCAGTCTCCAGCTGCTTTCATGACATAGGAAACTTGCCACCCTCTTACAAAAGCATGGATAATGCTTCAGTGATATTGTCCTGGAGTTCTTCTCTGTCTCTGCAAATGGAACTTGAAGTTTGGCTGGCAATGTAATAATCCTCTCGCTGGATGCTTACAGAGAGCACAGTAAAGTTTTAAACTCTTAAGTTAATTTCCTGAAAACATGTAGAGTATGGATGTGAAAATTATCCAGTTGTCTTCATCTTAACTTAAATATACTAAGCAGTTTAAGCTATTGGATGCAATAAGTTCAGAATGTCTTTCCATGACCTCATCATATCTGATGCAAATTGTTATGATCTATAAAAATTACCTATTCTGAGTCTCTTTCCCCTTGTGTACAAGCTCAGCTCTTTGTTTACCCTCCGAAGGAGATGATGCAATTTCTCAGGGCCCGGAAGAGCAGGCTGCTCGGCAGGGGAAGGCACACCATGAGCCAAGGCAGAGCCAGTGTCCTCGGTGACACCAGGACCATTTGTTCTGACCACACACACATCACCTCATTACAGTCCCTGCTTACATACTCAGCCTTTCCAATGCTTCCCTACTCACCTTTCATACACACAAACACATGCAAACGTGCAAATCCTTTTGTTTCTTAACACTGAAACATGCTCATGTACATATACGTGTACGTATACGTAGACACATACCTCTCTGTCTGTAATTGAATAAGAAGAGCAGAGGAGGTCCATGATGAAAATCTGGAGTCGGGCAAGAGTCTGGATTGCCAGTGTGAATTGGCAGTCTGGATTGAAATCAGCAAGGCAAGGTCAGGTCTGGGCACAGGTGCCTGCAGCATTTCTCTGGCAAGAGCTTGAGTGCAGCATAGCACCCAACCCAAAGGTCAGCGCATGCATGAGTGGAGGCCTCAGGGAGGCTTCTCACAGCCCGTTCTCATAACTAGGTTGTGACCCTATGGAGTGTGCTCAAATATGTCTGCAAAATACAGTTTATGAACTGCAGGAGTTACTTATAAAGGGCATTCCCATAATCTGTTCTAAACACTGATTTTTAGCACGGCAGGAAACAGACCAACTCTGTCTATCTGAGCAATTCTCCCTCTGCTTCTTAACGGCAAACTTGGCACAGTAGTCACCTGCTGATGCCTGCATTTCATGAGGTCTCTTGAGTCCTCAAGCCTCCACTCAGCATTTTATAAACGTAAATGTTATCAGTCAAATCAGTTTTGAGGTTTGAGAGAGGATATAATTGTAGTTTATTTGATATTAATACAATCTTTTGAACTATGAGAAACATTGATAAAACAGAATCTTGTATCATGATATTATAGCTGAAATCAGTTGAATTTTACCAACTTTCCAATTTGTACCAAATATTCTGTATAGACCCCAGTTATAAAAATAATAGATATTTGACTTCTTGCCATATAACCTGCAGCCATATGCTAAGAACATAATGCTTTTAAGACCATCTTCAGTTTGTTTATTATTTATTTTTATTTAGAAACTTTGTTATTTTAAGTTTTGTTTACTACTTAGTATATGTAGTAGTATACCACGTTTACTTAGTATACTAGTTTACTGCCTAGACACTTAATATTGTTTCATCTAGGAACTGGACTTAGTTCATCCTAGCCTTTCATATGGTATAGTTATTTGTTTCTTCTTCAAGGTATATATAGAATTCCATGAAAGTAGTGTGTTTAAATAAATATCTGTAATACTCCTCTTCTGTGATACAGGTTCTTACTGAGTATCTAAAATGGTGGAAGAAATGTAATTATGTTTAGATGATAACTAAATTCTTAGGAGTGTGGTTCGAGGTTCACTCTCCTGTTAGCATTGAAAAGTTTAATAAAAGACAATAGGGGACAAAGACAATAAAGCAGAAGTAACACCACTGGGTGCTTTGGCATTTAGCCAAAAAAGCACACCTGCCATTGACAGAGACTCTCTTTACATACCCTTCCTATTGCATCAGCGCAATACATATTCATAAACAATTATGTATATTCCAACTTTTCACCAAACTAGTTTACACGTTCCAGGAACTGTTTAGCCTAGCTCCTCCTTGGACCCGCCACTTTAGAGCATGCGCAGTCCTCTTGGTTGTGGTTTGAATTAGTCCTGGTATCAAGCCCAGATGTTAGCTTCTGCAGATGACAGGTGTTGACAGTTGAGATGTCAGCGACAGGGTTCTCCATCACACCGTTCGTTGGATGTTATCCACTCAAGCAGGCAGTTCACGCATTCTAAAATAACTATATTAGCTATTTCACTACTGTGTCTAAGTAACAGAAAGACAGGCATTAGTCATCATTACACAACTATATTTTCACAGCAAAGCTACCTTTGTAAAAATTAAAAATTATAGCATCCATTTTAATATTTGCGAAAAGCCAATATTATGATATGTATTTATCACAGGAGAGAGAGAACTTTCTGCTGAAAACACATGTGGCCAGTGTTGTTCTACATCTACATCATTAATTAGGATATAAATATAAGTTAATCAGTGCAAAAAAATTGGACATATATGATTAATATTGATGATAAAATAAATTTAATTTTTTTATGAGATAAGTCAAAACAATTTCTTAGACTTTTCCTGGAATTTGAGTTCTTCTTCTAACCATCTCATCAAATTAAGCAGAAAATATCTGTAATCTTAACTTTAGAGAGACCACTTGTGGAGTCTCTCTCACAAGAGATATTCAAGAGCAGTCTGGAGATGATTTCATGGCACTTGGCAGGCAGAAGTCTGTTAACAACCTAATCCTTTCATTACTTATATTTTTTATGAGCTTGTTCAGTACCAGCTCTTCTTTTTTACTTCTAATAATAATTTCCTGTATAGCAGTTCTAGAGGCAGACAGAAGCACACTATTGGACATTGTTATTTTACCCATTTTGTGACAATGATTGAGTGCCAGCCCTGTGTTTCTGTGCTAAAGAATACTAATTAACACTAATTAATACTGATACTAATACTAACCTCATCTTTTTACCTGCAAATAAGTTTTAGGGGAAGATTTTCAAAAATGTTTTGAGATTTGATAGAGAGCAATTTATTTTATTTCTAATAAAACATTTTTTAAAAAGCTGGTAGGTTGCTTTGTGGAGGGAAGCAGGGTACCAGACATGTTCGGAGCGGCGAACACTTAAAGTTGCCTGAGGATCTGCTTCTGTGTAATCTGGGTAATATAAGCCACTCCTTCCTGAGAGAAGGTAATTGTGTATGAATCCCTAAATCTGCTGTTAATTACTGTTTTCTGCAAAGGCAGGAAGACCAGTGGGATGCAGGGTGAAGGACAGCATCCAGAGCAGCTGAGTACATTGTCTGAGCTTCCTGTCATTTGACCCTTGCGCAGGCAAGCCTCCAGTGGCACCACTCATCCCCTTTCCCAAAGGACTCATATTTTGTACCCATTCAAACATGAAGATAAGAACTGGCAGCAAATTGGTGATTTCAATTATGTTTCTCTTCACTTCATTTGTACATATAAATTAAATCAAACACCTTACGCTGTGACGTACAAAACCAGCAACACCATATGTACTGGCATGCTTTCTGCAAACTCTGAAGGAATGAAACATGTAGGTATTGTGTTAGGATTTCAACTCATTAAATAGTCTCTAAGTTGGTTTGTTCTAAGCTATTAACATGTGGTAAAAGTGCATCTGTGGGAAAGATCTTTGTCATCTGCCCATCATTGTTCACCCAGGTACAGGGGGACAATTTGTGAGCAGGCTCCAGAGCAGGACGTGTCACATGCTGAAACTCACGGTCAGGACTGTGCAGTAGCCAGCCTCATACTAAAGCTGTATCCTTCTACTAAACCCACGTTTATGGGATAGCTGGAAACAACTCACTCATTTGGCACAAGGCAATGTAAAGCAAAGCTTGGGAAACCTCTGCAGGAAATGAACTGTATCTAATCCTGTTTGATATAGTAGGCAGCATATTATTAAGCCAAATCACCATGTTTATCCCTTTTTTCTTTGCACCCTTGTGCCTGAGGCCAGTGCTCTTCCCTCCTCTCGGCAGGCTGTGGAGGATTTTATAATTGGAGGGATCAGTAAGCCTTCCCTCGGTCTCCTCCCCTTCTTCCACCCATGCTGTCTCTCAAGTTCATGCCAGTACTTACCCCTGAATAAGATGCAGCACTCCATTAAAACCCAAATCACTGAAATAATGAACTGTAAAAACTTGCCAAGGGCAAAGTGTGTTTTGTTAAGATACCAGAAAGGATCCACAGGGGCCTGGACTTTGCATTTACTCCCATCAAGTGAAAAAGTGAGGAAAACAGCACAACTACTAGGAGACTATCCCAATTTTATTTTGAGACTTCTTGTATTTTCAGCATTGAATCCACTTTTCCTTTTTGCCCGGTTCTGGTTTTTTTTCCTGTCATTTTTCTGTCATCTTCCGTCATGTTTCTCCTTCCTTGCTTTTCTTTTCAAGTGATTCTGGTCAGCTGAAATGTTAATAGGCTCCCTGTCAGGCCAACTCAAGGCTTTGCAATTTATTTTTGCCTGTCACCTGTTGAAAAAGGACTGGAGATTCCTTCTCTGCCAACAGAGGGGTCCATTAGTGACACAAAAGCAGCAGCTGCATCACGGCAGGGATGCACAATAGTTATATACATCACTTACTCTTTATCTGCTACAAGACATTGGGACAGATTGTTGCCTGTAATTCTCTACCTAGGAAGCAAAGAGTCCTTATAGTGCTTAAAATCATCTGCTTTCTATTTTAACTGTTGAAATTGCATTTCTTATCCCACAGAACCTCCTCAAAAATTATTTCAAAACAAACAGAGAACTGTAAAACTAAAACATACTCCTAGTACGGTGCTGCATTTTTTCAATTTTTTTGCTGTATAACCTAATCCAGAAGGTGCAGTAGCACAGTGGTGAATCAGGTGGCTTCTCAAGACACGTTCAAAACCTGAGATTCACTTAGGCTGACTTGTCTGAGAATTCACGTTATAGTCCAAAGCCTTAATAGTGTTATTCGTGCAGAAAAAGCAGCAGCAGTCAATGTATTCATAATTTCTTTCCTTATCCTCCACTTGTTATATTGCAGCCAGAAACATTAGAAATATAAATGGTTGTGTTGTATTCCGGTTTTCATTAAAAGGAGAGAAAACTAATAAAAACTGTAAGATTCATAAGTGGATTGCAGCCAAGAAATCTGAAGAATGCTGTGGTCATTTTTTAAATCTTCTTTATTCTGTTCTTTTATGCAGCATCACACTGACCTTTGGCAGGATGCTCCCTATTGAGACAGGTTTTTTTCAATCTGCTATCCTTTAGTCTTTGCCAAATGCTGGTAGTGGTGGGGTTGCAAACATCCTTTCCAGTGATGGAATTTCATATACCCTTTTCCTTTGCTTTTACTCCAAAAAGTACTTTCTGTCCTGGTAACCTGGTAACACTGGCAGTGCATGCAGTGTGGTATGTTGAACTAATTACCAATTAGATAATAGGGAAGTCCAAGATCTAACAGAAAATGATTGTGCACAGTTCATTAACTGCATTTCACAAAACCAAAAGCATGCCACGCGATTTTTAAAAACAAGTTTAAGGATTGCATAGTTTCTTTCTTAATACTGAATAGCTGCAATGCAGAGCAGAATGGAAAGATATGCAGACTAGCAGCTCCTGGGACTTCAGTTCTTCCCCCTCCCCGAGGCAGATATCTGTACAAATCAGAAATTTCTGTGGATTAGTTTATCTTCTTCATGAGGAGAACAGCTTTAAAAAAGACATTGGGAGTCTTAGTGCTATGTGTAAGTATTCCTTCCCTGACATTCAATTGCAATAAACTAGGAAACAGTAAGATTGAGGAAAGCACTGCAAATGCCTTTCAGGCAGATTTTAAAGTATCTGAGTGGCTTCACAGAAAAATCATGAGAATAATGGAAGTATTAGAAATCATACCTTGTCATAAGGGGTGAATACCACAAGAGTACTTAACTTGCCAGAACTCAGCTAATACCTACAAGCAGTGGTAAAATACTACAGGAGGTAGCTTTTGTTTAGTAACTAAAGGTACAAAAAGGCTGGTACTTGATGCTATTGGTTCCTGGCCCTGGACAGATTCAGACAAGAAACTGAATGGATGTCCATGTGTTTATCTGAATGTGCTTGAAATTAGGCAAAAATGGCCAAAAACAAAGAATGAGACATTGTGTCTGGGGAAGGATTAGAAGTGTAGAAGTTCTGAGAGTGAACAGCATTTCAGCCAGAGTCATGTGATCTGAAGTGTCAGTGCTAAATGTAGAAATGGGAAAATGGTTAGGGAAAAAAAGGAAAGGAGAAAGCACCCAAAAACATTTGAAAAAATTGGAAAATTATATTTTTTATGATAGATTTAGAAATCAGTCTTGAAAATCTTTTCCTGTAATATTTCAAATATCAAGGTGAAAGGTTCTCAAAATAAGCTCTTTGACATATGGTCTATTACATAAACTTAAGATGAACCATGAAGCTCATTTTTAAGAGAGAAGTAGTGACATCTAGCCATAATACATGGAGATATATTTTTTAATCTTTCTGCTGATGAAATGATGAGTGACTGCTGGATATAAAGAACTTTGTCTTGCAGGTAGTTTATTTCTATGCAAATGGAACATCTTTCAACATAATTCATAACCCAGTATCATCTCCAGACCTTTTGTAATTGATGTAGCTATTAACAAGAAGCTTTTCTTTTACAATCAGTTCTTCCTGTATTTTTGATCTCTTGTTCACTGTTTGTTTGCAGTTTTCACTGCTGTTCTTGGTATTCAGACATGAAGTAGGCTGGGGTGTTTTTGCTTGTTAGGAGCAATTAAAGTTGCTGCTCACTAAAAAATTATCTACTTTGAACCTCACTGCAGCATGGCACTTTATTTTGTGGACTCACTGTGTCCTTTACTGAAAATACTGAAAGGAGGTGCTGTAAAATAGTGTTGGGAACAGGTAACAAGGCTTGTCAGTTTGAAAACACAGGATCCCACCCTGGGGAAGCACTGTGCCAGAACATCCTCATCTGCCTTCTGTCTGCAGCTCCAAATCTTGAAAGGCTGTGAGAGCTCCAAGGTAGGTCAGTGAGTTTCAGCCAGCTGCCTCAGTGCTGAGTGTGGTACTTTATGCCTTGCAAAAAAAGTATTTAGTAGTAACTGAAGACCTCAAGAACTGGGAATGTCACTCTATTCCTTGCTAAAATTTTACCATACCTCCCATCTAAATCACTCCAGAATCAAATTCCAGCTTTTTGTTTTTATTTTATCTTTCTCTAGAAGATTAAAATACCCTTTTGTCTGTGACGTTTTCAAGCCATACTTATGTCCTGTAACCAGGATATTCCCAGTCGTCTCCTTGGTATGCCAGACAGGTTGAACAAGAAAAGTTCTTGCCATAAGGCATTTTCTCCACTCCTTTTGTATATATGTGTATACTTTACATCTCTCCATGCTCTTTTTTTTTCAGTCTCTTTAGATAAATATCGTCCGGCATCATAATTATATACAGTGTTCAAATATGAGTCATGCTAGTTCCATGCTTATTTCTAACAAGCAAATCCGTGGTATAATTGTACTTTTTAGTCATTTAATCCCTAAGGGTCATGCAGTTCTTTTAGCCACAGCATTGTCCTGGAAACCCCAGTTACATTGCTTGTCCACTGTATCCCTTAGATGCTTTTCAGAGCTGCTGCTGTCCAGAGAGCACCCATTCTGGTTTATGACCTCCATAATTTATTCCTTTCTGCTCTGAATGACTTGGTTTTCTAAGCATTGAAGAACACTGTGGCTGCTTTGTACTTACTGTTAATTGTGTTTTTTTTTAAAACCAGTCTTTTCATTTGCAAATACACGAGAAGTTACCAGTTACTTCCAAATAACAAATATCACGAAGCTGAACAGGTCAAAAACCTCCTGTGAAATGTAATTTCTTTTCCCATATCCTTTCGCTGGCATTATTAGCTGGGAAGTACCCGAGACTTCAGAGCTTTGCTTGTGTCTTGCAGTTGTGTGCTTGCCTGGCAGCATGAGCATCAATAAAGTTTTGAAAGGGAATACATGAGAAAGGCAGCTTCCTGCATCAAAGTGACCCTGAAATATAGCCTCAAAAAGATATTCTTTAGTCTCTTCTTGAATTGAAGGAAACTTTTACAATGCCTGTTATAAGAGGTTAACAGGAGCTGTCAGACTTCTTCCACCTGAGTGTTTTTATAAGATCTATCCTGTGTCTGTTGGGAATTAGGAAGAGCAGTGGGTTATACACCACATAGAAAATGAAAAATAAAATGTGCAAAATCAGTAACAGAATGTTCGTGATTCAAAAAAAAAGCAACTCTTTAGAACCATCTTCTGAATACATACTCAGTTTTGAATACAAAGCTATTCAAAATATCTTCAAATTATATACATATTTTAGTCAAATTCGTTAAATTGTTTCACAACAGTAGATAATCACCTTCAGATAACCCTTCTCAGAATTTAAAATAATTGATTTTTATGTTTTTACATTTTATTTTAGCTAAATGGTTTAAATAAAATATATGAGACATTGGATGAGTCACATTTATTTTAGAACATAATGGAGTCCAAGACATCCTGATATCGGTCACTTAGGACCATCATCTGACCATTTTTCTTTGCATTTGATTCAAATGCATTTGGTTTTCATTGTAGGTTCACACTCTTTGCAGGATAAATCCAAATTGCTAAACGCAAGCATTTTTATTAAAAACACTAATGATGTGTTAGAAGAAATAATCTTTAGATATACCATGAAGCGTAAAATAGTGGTGGTAAAAAATATGAGCACTTCATGAAATAATCTGCCACATTATATATTGTAGACACAGCACTATAATATTTTGTGAATAGTAAACTTGTTCACTAGTGACTGGTGTCTTCAAACTGTATGCTGCAAAACACACATCAAGACAGAGGAAGAACAATGGCATGAAAAGGGATGAAATTCTGCTTACTTTGTTTTTTCTCTTCAGTTTAACTGCTTTTCTTCTGATAAGACTTGTAGACAAGTATGAATAGAATTTACTGGAAGAGTATAGCAGATTGTCTTCAATAATCTCCTCAACTGTAATCTCAAGTGTCAAATACGATAGCAGAGATGAAGAGTTTTTCTTTTTGTCTGTATAAAAAAATCCATTCTTGACCATGTTATAGTAGTCACAGACAAAGGTAGGTTTGTCCATGTAAACCAGGAAGAAATTAGCATTTATTCAATTCTCATGTACAACAAAGAGGTATATCAATGTACATTATTTCTCAATTTATTATTGATGCTTGGACTTCTGTTTGTTCTCTTCCATCCATGATAAATATCCATAGAGATAAATAATTGAGTAGTGTGCTCATACCAAGCAAATATGCCCTGCAGTGCTGTTGTATAGGAAAAAGCTGCAAGGAAGCTTCATTGTTGTGGTAGGTCTTAAACCTGTCTTTGGTACGTGCTCTGTTAGAGGATCTCGTGCCTTCTGGAGAGAAATTTGCTGTATGTCTTCTGAAGCTCATCATTTCATGAAAATCTCATAACACTTTATTCCCATAGAAAACTTAACACAGCTCTCTTAATGTTTTGCTTTCAGTTTTTTGTACTGGTATCTGATCTTAATTCTGTTTCTAATCTAAGAATGTCTAAAAATGGAGTTAAATTTGAAAAGTAGCAGCTTTGAAATGCGCGTTCAAAGGGATCACACAGCAGTTATTCGTGATTTCCCGGTCCTGGGGTCCTAAACCATCATATTATTTCCTTTGTTCCATGGTTCTACCTAAATCCTTCAGTCCCATTATGCCATACTGACAAAAGACTGTATGCTCCTCTCTTCTCTTTGTCATGTTTCTGCTGAAGAGTCCGAAGAATGATCTGCAAAAGTTTTGACTTGAGATCCTGTGACAGATTACAAATACTGAAATTTCAGCTCTTCAAAATTGCACTTACATTTCTGTGTTTGCTATAAAATGAAAGCCAGATTGCAAAATATTATTAAAATAAACTACCAACCCATACAGTAATGTGAGATGCCTCCTCTAAGATAATACTGACTTATTGTCAAATTTCAACATCTTAGAAAAGGATCTTTCTGTTATACCATCAGCACAGAAGCTATCCGTGCTGTGACCTAGAGCTACTTGGTGTTAATTAGAAGAAAAAGGTGATACATAAAACTGTGATGCAAAATGCTTGGTTAATTTAATTGTGTGTATCAAATATTGTATAGTCATTTTCTCCATTAGAAGATTTTTTTCATATTGTTGGCACTGTAGCTGGAATTGTAAAATTTTCTTATCAAAAGAAGGCAAGTATCCCCAAAGTTCTCAGAATGTTGCAGAACACATGTTGTATATTTAAAAAGTGATTTATTGTAATATTTTGAGATACAGAAATAGTAAATGTCCAAATTTGTGTTGCTGTAATGATTCATTTGACAGATGCATTAGCAGACCACAGAATGTGATATACAGCAGTTTTTGGTAGCTACAAATGGCATCATCCTTCACATTGCCTTTTAAAATATGCTTAGACATGTTAGACTATGTTCTTGTATCTCCATCAGTATAAAAGCACAGAGATGCCAATGAAGGTAATGATGCAATTTAATTTCTGGTATTGGTTACTGTGAGAAACACTTTGTCTGTTCTTCTCTTGTAATTTCAGCTGTACATCTGTGGGGTAATGTTATCAAATTTTTTTTACAGATACATTGAATGTGAAAAGTACTTTACACGCCTTTCTGTTTAAATTAGTTTAATTAAGAAAAGTTGAGCACTTTGGGGGAAAGGTCAAGGAAGAAGGACAAGGCAGGCATGATTAAAAGTATGTAAAAGTTAATGGATTAAAGCATCTATAATCTTTTTTCTTGAAAGATGTTAATGTGTGGATGTTCCTAATTTGTAGATGCACTAGCATATCACCTGAGATATTAGAATATGTGCTGTTTACTTTGCTTTTACTGGGTAGAACAATGTCTGCAGGTGATGATGTGCTTATCCTTTTCTTAGGTAATGTGTTCAATTGTGGTACCAGACAATGAAAAATCAGAACAGTGTGAGTACTTAACAGTACAGTTTAAATGACCAACCTTGTTTGTTGAATACTTTTGGTCATATATAACCCCCAAGCAAACCTAAATAATTTGAAAAGTTAAAATATAATAATAATTCTATTATTTTACCTAGAAGTTGGAAATCAATAATTAGGAAGTATTGCTCTTTGGCCAAATATGGAAACTCTATGTCATAATGGGGGAAATTAATAAAATTTCAGTTCATTTTTGCAGTCTGTCCAAGTTTTACTAAGCAAAGACTATGAACGTTGCACGTTTGAACTCTTTTTAGTGCTGAAAAACAGGAGTAGTAAGCACAGAACCCCAATACTACTGCATACTACATCTCATACTTTCAAATAAGAGTTAGTAATCAAAACAGGTAGGATTTCTCTTTTGAAAGGATTGTATTTTTCAGATGTAATTTCCTGCAGTTTTCATTATGCTTGTTTTGTCAGGAGCTCCTAAACGGGGCAAGCCCCTGTGTAGGAGGCCATGTCTTTATTGGCATGACTGATCCAGGTCCATATCAGAAATGCAGTAAATGCAGAATAGCTGTGTAGGACCTGTAGGCAATTGTTTAACAAAGCCCGTGGGGACTCTATTCCAGTGCTTGGAAGAATGTGGAGTTGCTGCAAAATGTTACAGCATTACTTTGCAACCAGCACCTTCTCAGTGAGAAGGTTATTTTGATTTATTAGCTTGTCACCACAGTGAAATAGCATCTGTGAAAGAAAACACTCATATGTTCAACAGAATAGTTATCAACTAAAACATTTTTAATATTTGAAATTAGTCTAGTGGAGTGGAATTACTTACTAATGCAACTTTGATAACTGAAATGTCTTTTTTTGTGGCTGAGTTACCCAAGATGTGTTTATCTACATACTGAAATATATCTTTTGACACAAAAATATGAAACTTGGAACAAGATCCCTAAAATGCATTTTTCTAGACTTCATTCCTGCAAATTGCTGAGTGCCTCCCGTGATTTTACTGTATGTGTTCATTCTATACTTAAATATTTGGAGATATGTCAGTGGATCAGGCCTTTGGCTCTCATATACCTGTTGGGTTTTTTATTTTGTTTCTTTTTCTCCTTGATATTTAAGTGTATAAGTAAAGCATAATGTTTTGGATGTATAAAATCAAGTTATTCGCTCTTTTGGTTTTATTTATAGACCTGTTAAGTGCTTCGAAGTGGTCTTAAATAGTTTTCTGGATTCAATCATTAAACTTATTAGTCATAGTTTTTATAATACAATTCTCATACTTTATGTACAGATATAATTGTCTGTACATACAGACATTACTGTTATAGAGGTAAAATACTGGCATTTTCAAATGTATTGCATTACAAAGATGAAATATGACACACTCATGGAGCTAATCCTTCACATCCTTGTAGGAATTCAGCATCAGATGGATCTCGCGGAAGTTTTTGATTGTTTTGGCGTTGCCGTATCTGGTTGCCTGGGAGAGCCTGCAGCAGCTCCCTGTGCCGTGAGAGCCTGCAGTGATGCTCAGCAGCTGCCAGTGCCTGCACAGCTCTGTGTGCGGGTGGCCACCTACACCAGCACACAGACAGCAATGGCAGTCGCAAACAGAAACAGCCCCAAAAGCCTCAGCCTGTCTGGCTGGGCAGCATGAACGCCTGTTGGTGGAAAACATGTGTGCACACTTAAGTGTGGGCCCCTGCCGTAGCTGGCCTGAGGCACTCAGCCTGCCCAGGACCTGGCCCTGGATGCCCAGGTGTCCCCAGCTGCTGGCAGCAGCAGCAGCAGCAGCACCTGCTCCCACGCTTATCGTGATTGCTGGCTGTTAGATGGCTGCTGGCAATCCCACACTGCCATTCACACCCACACCAACATATCTAATCAGCTCCCACAGCTGCTGGCACCCTGGATATCTGGGCGCCTGCAACCTGTGGTCCCTTGTCCAGTTGCCACCAGACTTCTCACACATTCTGGTGTCTCCTGCTGCTGCCACCACAGGCACCTGGGCCTCTGGGCTCAGGCTCCCATCCCAGTGGTGGCACTTGCGCCTCTATACACACGCATGCACACAGAATAGGGACCCCCTCACCCAGGAAATTTTCAACCAGGCCCTTTTGTCCCCTTACCTGTCTATTTTCCCACCTATTTTCTTCCTTAATCTACCTTGATTTAATCTAAGTGCAATCATGAGATCAAGATTCTGAGTAGCATGGAAAAATGTGATTTCTTGTGTCTATCAGGTGTAGCGGTTTTTCCACAGAGATTTCCAAAGGCTGTTCTGATGGTATATGTCCTTGTGTCCCTTCTTGCTAAGTGTTAAAGAGAGATTTCCGTAGATACTGTGTACCTCTGAGACTCTACTGGCATTGATAGAGAACCCATATATGAAAAGTATCAACTGACAATTAGCAGGCAAGAAGCCAAGCTTTCAAAAAAAATTGTTTTTCTTTTTTTCTTCCCAGAAAATCTGAAGACTACAGAAACAATGCTTTAGTTGTAGGTCATGAAACTTACAGAAAAAAAGCATCATTTGTGTTTTAAAATCTTCAGAATACATCTAAGTCTACCTCATGAGTACGTATCTTTGCAATGTAGTCTTTAAAACACAGAGGATCTTTGAAACGATGGATGGCAGCTCAAACCTATTAAAAAACCAGTGCCAGTGGGTCTCACCAACACGTATTCTGAAATGTGTAAGTTTAAAATCAAAAGGCACAAATAATGTATTATTCCCAAACCCACCAGCAAATTCTAGTAAACATTGAATTGATTTTTCTTTTTTCTCCTTTTTGCAGCTGCTAGTCTGATTTGAACTGTTTATTCATAGGATGAAAGAGATGTTTTTAAGTATTCTCAACATTTCCAAGTGATTGATGTAAATTTAAAAAACTCTACTCCGATTTTAAAGAGAGTTGCTAGGAAACATGCAGTTAGAAGACGAAATTTCCCACTGAGCTTGTCTTTGGCTGTATAATAGGAAGTATGTTATAGGGTATCCTGAATTACAGATTATATGGACGAACTGTTAAATTTTTGTTTATATAAATGCATCTGCTGTGAACTCATTGAATATACATGATTTATTACCATTTCTCCATTTAGTGATGAATAACAAGGTATGACTAAGTTCAAGAAAAGATAACAGCAATTACACACTTAATTTTTCTGAAGAAGTTAATGGGTTTTGTCTCTGGAAAGTTATTGGCCAAAGTAACCTAAAAATATGTGTTATCGTGGAGGAATGCCCAGGTTGAATAATGGCTATTTATTTGTGTTCATGCCTGATGTTTTTTCATGCTGGTTTTAGAGATTTGGGTGTGTTTGGTTACCTTGGAGACAAATTTAAACTGCTTAGTCTTTAAGGCACAAGTGGAAGCTGCTTGTACGTATGGGAACAGAGTAGTATTGCAGTTCTGTGGGATGCTCAGTACTTGGCAGGAGGTTTATTGATTTTTGCTTGCTGAAATATTTTACCAGGCAATACTTAAGCAGCAAAGCTCTTACAGCAAGCTTTCAGAAAAGTGAGTAATGTCTGTGAGTTATGGCAGTAGTAAGTCATCTTTTTCTTATTTATTACCTTAGAAGAAAGAACAATCAGCTGCTGATAGAGCAAATAGCTGAAAAGGGACTGTCTGCCTGACCCTTTGTTGCTGACGTGATGATTAAAGACAGTGCTTAAGTACCACTAAACAACACTTCGTGATCTGAAGGTATTTCAAAGCAACTTCTTTTGCAGCTGACTTAAAAAAAATAGCTAAACTGTGTTAGTAATTGGTAGTAAAACTGAGTTTTTGAGCTTACCACAAATTAGAAGATACCTAATGTTCCTAAAAATATATGTTAGTAATAGCATTTCCAGATGACCCTTCGTTACAGAGTTGTTGATTAACTGCAAGCTGAGATAGCTATGTGACTGCTCCAAGACCCTTGTAGGGAAGACAATTAATGTTTATTCATAATGAATCTGTGGACGCAAATAAGAAAAATAAGACATCTTATAAGTTGCATCTTATCTGAGAGGACAAAATGACAGAAAGACAAAACAGAGTGAAATAATTAAAGTGGAAAAGATGATACAGCAGACAATCAAAGAAGAGTCCCATAGGATTTCTTAACTGCCAAACAAAAAAAGCCAGAGTGCCTACTGAGCAACAGACTGAAGAAGTTGTTGATTCACGAGATCTGAATTCTTTGATGTGTAAATATAAAGGAGAGAGTTAAATTCACAATGTGATTGACTACTGGCATGTTGTCCTTCTTGAAAAAATGGAGTACTAGAAAATTGCCATGGAAAGCAGACATCTAAGAGGAAGGTTACCCATTGATATGTCTGGTACCTGCTGTAGCTTATAACAATCTTCTGCAAATATATCTGATGGGTTTTTTTCTTCATATAGGCACTTTGTTTCCTTGCTTTGTAGAATAGGCACTATTTCTTTCAAGTGCAAAAGACAGGGCTCAAAACACACCTAGAGAAGGAATTTATTAACTTTTTGGTGCTTGATTATTGGAGAGAAGTCACAGGAAGGGGACAAAGGAACAAGAAGGGGGAAAGAAAGGTAGCTCTGAGCCAGAGTATGTTGTGGATCATCAGTGTGCCAGGACATTAGTTCTTTTAAGTCTATCAACATGAGGTTTTAAACGGAAAAGAGGGCACTAAGAACAAGTCTAGAAATATTTGTGAAAGAGCAGGAGTTTTTTATTGCATTCCAAAGTTAAGGCTACCTATTGACATTTAGATCTAGCTCTGTAATGGCTCTGGAGTCCTCCTAGGTTCACAGAATGGGTAAAGTTGCAAGGGATCATAGTGGATCACCTGGTCGAACCTCCCTGCGCAAGCAGGGCCACCTCAGAGCACATTGCACAGGGTTATGTCCAGACAGTTCTTGAATAT
>WBMZ01016246.1:0-14228 GCA_013400975.1 Atrichornis clamosus
GGCGCCCCGAGCCGCCCCGGCGGCGAGCGGGACCCGCCGGCAGCGGGACGGGCAGCGCCGGCACCCGCCGGGCAGCTCCCGGCCCCCGGGCATCCGTCCGTCCGTCCGTCCGCCCTTAGAGAATGCCGCTGCCCGGGAGTTGTCCTCCGGGGCGGTGGCGGATGAGCCGGGTGGCCCAGGACTGCTTCACTCTCTGCAATCTACGGACTGGAGAGAAGTTTTAGGGACGGAACATCCCCAGTCCCGAGGCCAAGCCCGTGCACAGGGCAGCGCAGGAGAGGAGCAGTGATGGGGAGGAAGGAGAGGGTCCCAGCCCTCCTAATCGCCCCACTCCACCCACAGAAAGCAGGATTGAGCCTCCAGTACCCCAATTTATCAAAACCCTCCTGCCCTTAATGCAATCTATCAGACCAAACGCACCCTGCATAGGCAATATGGGTCCTTCTAAACCACAGGTGCTATTTAGCCTAAAGCACTGAACTAAATTACATTTGCAATTTTTATTCCAATTGATACAAATGCAGAGACTTTTACATAAATCTTTTCCCCCCCTCATTTAATTAAAATAATTTTTCAATTGTATTCTGCACAGTGAAGCCTCAGAGGTTAATTGTATTAAAGACAAGAAACATTTACTTTCTTCATTACTCTTCACAAAATGTTCTTGTGCAAAAGAAAGAGATAACCAGGAGTATCAAAAGATTTCTCTTGGAAGTTGCCATTTCATCTCTTTTGTAAATAAAATTACCTCACTCTTCCACATTTCTCCTCAAGACATATCCTCAGCCCAAGTTTCAAACATCTTTTTAAAATGTATCAGCAATGATGATTGAACATATGTTATTGTACCTTCCACAGCAGAGTTTCAAAAGCTTGTTGAGAATCTTAACTACTCATCCCCCTCGTTCTTCAGATAAGAAAACTTAACACACCTGAAACTTAAAGGATTTTATCAAAGACACATGGGGACAGAGACTCCAGAGTCCTGCTATTTAAACACCATTTGGCAGCCTCCTCATAAACAGAAGAAATAGCCACAAAGCCATGAAGTCAAACCTCACACAGAATTTAGGCAAAATTCCTTCATTTTCCCTTGAGAATCCTGTTAAACTATCACTTTAAAACATCCAGATCCTCAAGTACTTCCCCTGTGTCCAGTCTTACACTGTTGATGCACAACATGCAAAACTGAAATACATAAACTCAAAACAGAGAAAAAGGAACTATTAAAAAATAGTAGAATTTACATCGGAAACGAGGGCTAGAGCTTGTTTCCATTAAGTCCCTCAGTAATCATAAAAAGTCCAGATACAAGAGCAGGTCTTGAAATTGCTGTGAAGTGCCTGTGTATTTTTATTAACACATAGTTTTTTCAATAACAAAATATAAGGCTTTAACTATAAAAATGTACATCCCTCTCCAGTCAACCTGGGAGCTACGCACCTAAATTGAACCAAACCAGCAATACCTTCTTATGTGCTTTGCCCCACAGGCACGTGCACCACTGGATTCTACAAATCCTGAGAGTAACCACAGAAAGGTAAATCCCAGTGACAGACAAGAGCAAAGGTCCCTGCTGGAATGGGACAAAAGCAAGTTCCACTAATCAGAAATTATCTTTATAGCAGCCTTGCAAAATAATGGTGACTGGCTAACAACCCCAAACCAAAAATTTCTTGTTTGAAGTGCAAAGATTGATATCTTGAAAAAGAATTCAGCCAAAAGGAATTAGTAACACCTGATGGGTGGAATTTTTCCAGCCTTTTTCAAAAATTCCTAAAGTAGTCCTAAATTCCTCCTGCATCTAATCTACCTTCGATCACTGACAAACATATAACCAATGCTCAGAGTAGAAAGGTCCCCAGCGTGCTTGTTCCAGCCAGTCCCACCATCCCCCAGCCCACCAAAACCTTTCTACATTCCTGTTACAATCTTCAGATCTATAGTAAAAGACTAAACCCCCCAATTCCAACAAGATGCAGGGAGAGGAGAAAGCAAGGCATTGCCAGTGTCCCCACAGCAGCAAGGAATTTCTTCAATAAAAGTAGCACGAAGGGGAGGAATAAAAACAATTCCTGCCCATCTGATCCACAACTCCCTCCTGGCCCAAATTCCAGCTGGTTCAACCCTGAAGTTGTAAGTAAAGGACACTGAGTGCTCACAAGAATTTAACTCTGTGAAGAGCCCCAATACACTCAGACAACACCCTGTCAATCTCCACATCTTCCACAGAAGCCTGAAAGGGTCACCTCCCCAAAACCCAGTCGAAAGCAAACTGCATCAAGTTGGGAGAACCCCCTCGTAGCAAGGCAAACTGCAAGAGCCCTGAATCACTGGATCACCCAGCTTAAATACAGTGCAAAGAACAATTCGGGAACCCTTCACTCCCCTGTATTTACTTTCCAGGTATATACCAGTATATTCCAGAGATCCATATCATAAGCCATTTCCTATCTTTAGCACCTCTCCTGCTTAGTTGCATAATTCCCTCTACCAAATTATTAATCAACTTTCTTTAAAAATCTATGGTTTCAGCAATGAAGAGCTGGGAAAGGTGTGCATAAAACACTGCATTCATAGAAGCTTTCAGGGTTGCATCTTTGCAGCCTACATTATTTTTCATGCCCTTTTTTTTTTAGAGAAATATATTTTTATATATAAAATTATATTTTATTAATGCATATTTTAAGTATACATATTTATCTTTGAGGGACCAAGCTGATCTAATCCTGAAGCTGGTCTTGCTATGAGGGTAGTTTGAACCAGATCGTCTCCAGAAGTCCCTTCCAACTAAACTTATTTTGTCATTCTAATTAAGTAAATACTCATTTAGATAGATTTGTATTTAGACCATATGTTTTCTGGGGAAAGGTCCCAATAAATAAGGAAATTAATATAAGAAAAGCAATGTAAGGTATCTGCTGAAATAGCTGCCTTGGTACCTCCAAGGCTGACTGAAGTCACTTGGAGGTGATATCAGGTACTTCACTGGCTCCCAAGGAACCTGGAGCTCAAGGTATCTCAGCAGAGAAGTCCCAAGGGCATCTGCTGCCCAACCACTGCCAGAATTCAGAGCAGGCCATAAACACAACAAAACCAAAAGAGCAGGTAAAATTCACCTACTATAGCAACTCACAGGAATCCACATTATCACAAGGCTCTAAAGGATGCTCTAGGACACCTCATAAGAAAGGACTTCCCCAGAGCTGGAATTGGTGATGTTTTGGCAGCTGATGTGGTAAGAGACTCCCACACGAGCACTGTTTTCTAAAGCACGTGATTCACAGAGCAGAGGGCTGGAGCACCCCCAGCACTGCCCTCGGGATGTGCTCTCCAGGCAGGGATGCTGCAAGAGCACTCTAAGCTGTTGCCCTCTGCTGGCACACATCCCACTCCCGTGCTCCTGCGGGAGCAGGCTGGCTAAACTGGGCTTCACAACACACGTTTTCCTTTAGTCTTTTATATAAATCACAATTCCTATTAAAACAGTTCAACAATTTGTCACCACCTTTAGGATAACCACCCCTGACCACCTTCACCCCCAGCTGTGATTTCTTGGGCATGAGCCATGCTACTGCTCACCCTACACCGCAGTTACCCACCAGCTGAAAATGTTCTTCCTGCTGCTCTTGACTCTTTCCTGTACCATAAGCAATGGATGTCACTCCCAGTCACCCATGTCAGAGGCACAGACTTCCTGCCCTGCAGTCATATTATATATTTATCAGAAATTTGCAGGAAGATTTTCAGATAGATTTTATTGTTTAGAATTGAGTGCTCAAAAGGAAAAAAAAAAATTCAGGAAGAAAGCTGTAAAAACAACCATTGTGGGCACTGGAACAAAGGCAAAGACCGGTATTAAGTTGTCTAAATACTACCAAGTCCCTCTGCCTCCTTAGAGTTGGCACCTACTGAGGTGTACAGTTCTTGGTACAAGTTGAGAAGAAAAAGTTTAGGCTATGGACCAAAAAGGGACTTTTTTTTTTACCAAAATTTTTTGAATAAGGTATCATTTTAATATGATTCTTTGTTTTTCTAATACAATTCTTAATGCTTCCACCACTACCTTCTGTCATAAGGGGAGATTATCCATATTCTTCATAAAGATGTATGGCTTAATTAACATCTGTATACTGTAGCTCAGAGAGACCAGCATAAACAAAGCTTTTCTCATTCAGGATCTCAACACCATAACCCAAGTCTCTTTACTCTTATTCCCTGTACACTCATTGTCTTGCTCTCTTCTTTTAATTTTTTAAATCAGTTCATTTCCTGCTCTTTGCAAAAGCCAAGAGACACAGTCCACCACCCTTTTATTTTAACACATCATGCTCCAACATCAACACAAGTGAGTGAATCCCACAGCTGCCATACATAAAAATCTAGGCAAGATTGTTTCTGCAGGCACGTTGTGAACAGAAAAAGCTGTCCAAGGCAGCATATCTTCCTCCCAGGTAACAATTATCCTGTTTGGCATTTTCTGGGCAAACCTCTTTTCCTGTTCAATATCGCACAGCATATTTAGAATGGGAACTGTATGTCAGGGGCTCAGCTTGGATTTCTTTTTACTTACAGGACTTTTGTGGTGTGCTTTCCAGGGCTCAGCTTTCCCATCCTCTCATCCGCGCAGAAGTGCACCCTGTGAAGGAGAAAGAAAACACACTTTGAGTAGGCATTAAAGAGTGTGGCATCAGCTCATTGCAACACTTTAGGAATAGAGCAGCACCAGCAATAAAACAAGCCCAGCTCTTCCTTTCAGAGGTGATGTTTCTCAAGTCCCTCTCCTCTGACTCCCCAACACAGCGAAAACAAGAGCTCCCCATTGCCACCACCTACACACAAAGCCATCATAACATCTCCAAAACACACGTGGTGCTGATTCACCACCAAGCTCACACCTCAAAGATTTAAAAGTAAAATTGATACCACAGAGCGGAAGCAGAGATTCTGACTGGTGCTGGGTGAGTAAAACTCCCGTAACAACACCTAAATGATGTCATTGGAGAAAAAATAATTTGCCTGCATTTAATACTGCAGAAAGTAATGGACAGAGGGGCCTAAAGGGAAAAGGCACAGCAATGCACACCAGGTCATTGACTGCAAGGGCTGGAACTCTCTGTGCTCCTCGGGATCTTTCTTTTTCAGGAGGATACATCTCCATGGAAGTAACAGTAGAAAGCTGGCACTACTCTTGCAAAATGCACTTTGCCAATCACCCTATGCAAGAGGCATTAGCAATGACAACTACAAAGATCCTGCAGTCCAACAGTGATCTCGTGGAAGATCTGAAGTTGCCATCAGGACTCGAGGGAGCTCTCCCCAGTAAACAGAGCAGCATAATTCCAGCAGCAGTGGAAAGAAAACAGTTAAACAAGTCCAAATGAAGTGACACAGTGAAGGACTCTGGTCGAACCTGTTACCCAGTAAACTTAAAAGATTACTAAAACCTGAAGAGGTACTGAATAACCACAAGGACAGAATTGGGAATTTAGCATCAGGAATCTTTCACAATGCTGCAACCCAGCCCAGGAACAGCAAGTGAGCCCAAAACCAGAGGTCATCCCTTCTGAAGAGGGAGGTGATCTGGAGGATAAAAAAGGAGTAAACTATTTCAAAACACAGCTGATAGTGCTGTCCTTGTATACAATAACGAGGTAAACAGAGCCTTCCCCCAGGGCCAAGCCCTGCCCGTACTGCAATTTGTTCATCAGGGTGTGTGGTTGGGAGAGGGAGGTTTCCCACTGGAGCTGGGTTAGCATGCAGTAAAGGAAACAAAATTATTGATCCACACAGAGATAAGTAAAAAGCACATGAACCTCCAGTCCCAAACACTACTCGTGCATTTTATCCAGCACTGCTTTAATCCAAGTCTGTGCTGAAAATAGGCTCGGGACTCCTGATCTTTCTTCTTCCCAATCCTCCAGCAGTGACCACTCTCGTGCTTCCTTCTCCACAGGGTTTTGTGGAAAGCAAGTTTTCTTACAAAAGAGGAAAAGTCCATTGTAAAGCTATGGAAAGCAACAAGATTTACAGAAATGACAGAAGAGACAGAGATTATATTCATCTTTTATATTGACTAGATTACAGACTAACAGTGTGTATTCAGATGTCTGGATCTGCATGTCTTTAAATTCAAACAGCATTCCCAGGAGAACAGGGCTTCAGTGAGACAAACGAGTTGGCAATTCCATGGTACAAAGTAGCATTTGAACAAGGTATTTTCAGATTCATCAGCTCGTTTTGCTTCTAAGGAATTTTTCTGCAATGTTAATCAGTGACTGGTACTTTGATGGTGGTGAGCAAACGTGCATCTTGATACATTTCCAGCCAGAAATGTAATTCCTTTCTAAATTGGCATAATTTCTTACTGCATTACTCATGAAAAGATATTTATAGTAGCCTGATGAATGTAATATGCACCAAAATCGTACATAGTTCAACACACTCCAATTTTTTTAGTAAGAAGAGTTATTCTTTACAAATCTGTGTATTTTCCATTTATGAAAGCATTTGGGAATGAAACTGTAAGCATCAGGCTAAGAAGGTTAATATCCAGATGCCTCAGACAGATGGCATTATTAGTCTGCCTGGGCTTGACATCTAGTTTTCAAAGTTAAGGAGCTTTGGTTCCTTGGATGGCTGACAATCTGAGAATAGCCAGTGCTCTAAGCCCGGCGTTTACTCTAACAGCAACAGGCAACATTGCAGCTTTGCCTGACAGACTTCTAGCAAACAAAAGTTACACCAAGATTAACCACACTGAGAATGCACTTTCAAAAATGCTGTTGCAGCTTTGGTTTAGGACTCCTACTAGCAAAGGCTGAACCACAGACAGCAAACAGTACTTGAATTTTATTTTTTATGCTGGCTGGTTTTTTCTTTTGCTATAACCTCGACCTGAATTGTTCCATCTTTTTAACTGTTCAGTCTATTCTGTAGAGAGAACTACAGGAAACAGAAAAATCTGAAGAATGTCTCTCCTCTGCAGTGAACTACAGTTTTACAGTCCTTGTTCTTTCAGTGTTCCCACTACCCATTTACCCAGAGAGATGTTTTAAAGGGGAATACAGATATGATTTAAACACTCTGAGAACCATTAAACAAGAGGTATCCATTCAAAAGCGACTATTTCCTCCCTTTATATATAATAGTAATTGATGAGAGTTCTGGGAGCAGAGAAGGTAAATAGACCTGGATTTGTCAAACTGAACATCAAGGAGAAAAGCACCCAACTCTATCAGCCTCTTTAAAAGTCCTAGCATACAGGTAAATAATACAAAATTCCTAGAGAAACATCCAGAGTAGAAAGACTTTCATCTTGTTATGAGAAATACACATCTGACACTCATCAATAGTAGTACTTAGATTACAGCACAAATAAACACTCATTAAAGGTAAGTGGAAGTAGAGGTAACATCTGTGTGTGCATATACACACACATGCCAGAAACAACAGAGCAGTAATGCTTCCACGTGAGACCTAAACAATGACCATCAACAAAAGCAAATAGTGCTTGTTCAGGCTGGCTCAGAACTCCTTGTGGTGTGCTTGCATTGTGAAATACATTTTCAAGTGAAACAGGGATACAACTGTTTTATTCATTTAAGAAATACAAAAATAACAAGCAGAAAACTCCTTTTTAAGGGACACATACACCAGATCACAGAATCAGTTATGCAAAACATGTTAAATAACCCATTGTTTTGTAAACTATGCCTCTGGCTAAGGTGAAAGACTAAAAATTTGTGTGTTACATTTTCAATCATCTAATATTAATCCAAGGTATTACCCACAGACAGTCTGAAAAATGTATTGAAAATGCCTTCTTCCTAATAGCTCAGAAAGTAAAGGTCTGTAACAATGTAAACCACATAAACGTGGTACGAATTGTTGATTACATGATAAACACTAATCCATTACAGCTACAACAGGACAAACAATCCTAATCTAAAGGCTTAGATAAGATGCCTTCTATCAGAAAACCAACCCCCTCACAGACTGCAGGAGCAAAACCCCCTTCTCACAAAACACACCGTATTTTGTTCACTGCGTGCACATCAGAGCAGTGTCCCTCAGGTTAATTTTTAGAGATTAATTAACAATTTAAGACAAACTTTTGCATTGCAGAACAAACGTTCTAAGGTACACAGAAAAAAGAAGCTGCTCTATTTTCAGAATTGAATGGGAAGTTGGGGAACTCAGCACCATTCCGGCTCGGACCCTTCTCAGCAGCAGTGGGAATGCCATTATGTTGGGACAACAGTATCAGCTGACTGGGCAGGATAATAAACCAGTTTTCTGATCTACACCATCCACTTAGATCTTTCAATGCAATATGAAAGCAAAATTTGCTTTACAGAAGGGATCTACAGAAGTTAGTGGGGAAAAACACCATAAAGCATTTGAGAACTTTAAATTACATTTTTAGCCATCTTAAATGTTTCTACTCCACGGGTCGTTAAGTACATACAAAGAAAGTATCTGGTAGAGTTCAGGCACACCTCCCGTCAGTGCCCAGCTGTGCACACCCTGATCTCCCTGCAGGTCTGCACTCTGTGAGCAGGACTGGGGTTCCAAAGCCAGCACTGGAGCCTGTACTGCAGCTGCATTGCAACTACTGCAACACACAACACAAGCCAAAAGCTTGCTCAGTTCTGGAGGGTAAGGATTGTCCACCCAAGCTATACTACAGAAGCCTGCAGGGCAAGATAGAGCTTTTATTTTGCAAGTGTGTCACACAGTCAGTGACCCACAGGTTTACTGCCATCGAAGCTGTCTGAGCTGTTACCACTGTTCTACACCACCTTTTCAGCACCTGATGTTAAAACAGACACGTGAGAGGTTCTTCCACCCATTTGTGCAAGTATCATAGCATTGCATATACAGGTGTTGAGCATGTTTCTTTTTAATGCAGTAGTAGTCAGTATTATGAAAGCGTAAGTCAGGCTAGTTTTATTAGCCAAATAAAATTTACAAGTCAAGAACAAATTATACTTTCGAGTACACATGAACACCCATTACTATTAAAAAACTATATGTACATCACAACACACTGAGCTCAGTGACACTGTAGTCTGAAGAGGTTTTTTTGGGGAATTTTGTTTTGGTCATGCAGATTAAAAAAATAAAAGAACATCTGTATTTTAAGAAAACTACAACACTTTTACTTTATTAAATGCTGAAAGTAACCTAATTGCTCTTACTTTCTATTTCTCACAGGTGACACCAACACAATCCAGCATTCAGTCCTGAACAGAAGGCCATTAAATTATTGAGATAATTTCAGACATAGGAACTTCAAAACTCAACTACAAACTAAGGAACAATAAAGTAAAGTTACTTTATTTCCATCTCTGTGACTATCCTAAAGCAACTGTGAAGTCACAAACTTATTTACATGCCAGCTATATACCTTATTTCATCTCAGTTCTTCCTACACACCTCAATGCAGACAAATCCACCCAGGGGTCAGAAAATTTTTAAATACCATTAAACACATAAGCAAAGCTTTAGCAACAAGTATCTTATTACTCAGAACTGTACTAGAAGCAGGTTTATATTCAAAGTGAGTCTTTAAGTCACAGTGTCTTTAATGCTATCCAACAGAGCTTTGCACCTTTCCACATTCCATGGTGCATCCCAGCCTTGCTGCCCCTTATCTGACCAGTGCTTACACGAGCCTCTCCAACGTCACTGCAGTATCACAAGAAGTTCCTGCTCCCAAGAGACCAGAGGTCAGAGTAGAGCAAGTGCCACCTACTCAAGACACCACAGAACACTGTTAAACAAGTGACAATCTTTTGAGGGAGACACTGGGCAGCCTACTCCCTCATGCACGTGTGATTTCAGGGATCAACTCTTTATTCTAGGAGACATCAGTCCTACGAGGACTATTGCACACAGATAACAGCACATTTCATTACAGTTCCCAACCGTCAGATTTCACAGTCACTTTTTAAAAAACCTACTTGTTTCTAGTATCAACATATTCAGTCACAGCACGTAACATGAAAATACCATAAAGCTCTAGTTGGTGCACAAACCTTTACCTTCCCCAGTTAAATGACAAGCCACATCACAAAAGTGAATTTAACCATTTCTCTCCAAACCAGGCTGTCCTTTACTAAGGTTAAGGCAACTCACCAGTGCAAGGAACTAAATCGTACACCCAAACTAACACAGGACCCAGAACTCAGCAGCTCATTTCAGATACAAACAGGAAAACTGTGCTTCAAGTGAAGTTCAAGGATGACTGCCCAACACGGTTGTAAAGTGCAAAGGTACAGAAAAAGCTCCAAGCCCAGTGAGCTGAAATAAAACCACCTGAAGCTGTGCGTGGACAAGAGCTGGCACTTGCAGTGTTTTACAAACTGAAACTCTGAAACTACTTTTGTCTTACAACAACGTATCAGTGATGCTGGTTCACAACAGAGACTAATAAACTGTTGAGATAGAAAAATTACAATATAATTGCAAATAGCAGGTTACTTGGAACCTATTTCTAAAAGCTAAGCCAAGACAAAGAGAACCAGTCTTGCTATAAGAGCCATAAATTACTACAACCAGGAGGAACTCAGCTCTTAGTTTAAATCCTAATCATGCCAAAAGGTTGTCCTGTTTGTTTAAGCTCACAAAGGTATTTAAGTTGACACAGTTTCACCTCAAAGAGTAACAAAGGTACATTTCAATTAAAATCAGTATCAGGTTAGATTGACATCAAATAGTAACAATACCTTGAAATTTCATGCGAAATCCTTCAGCCCAGAAGCACAAAGCCCATGACACTTTTTACTGGAATCAGTGAGAATTATATGCCTACTATCTTGCTATCTGGAGCAAAGCAAAAAGCAGCTTTTACAATGCAGTCCCATGAAGCATCAGCATTCTAAGCGCTCAGAAACCTGAAGTCAAAATAACTTTGTACTTTTAAAATCCATGCCCCATATCATATATACTCTCACTCAAGCATATAAGGAATTCAAATCTTTTATTTGATATCCATAAACCCATAAACGTTGCTATTCTATATTTCTATGCAGGAAGGCAGTTTTCCCCTAAAACATTATGCTTTTTAATAAACAACAAACTTTAATTCTATTGCATGAAAGGGCTACAAATATACATTTGTTAATCAAGCAGACTACACAGATATTTTTGCTTTACAACTGGCACCTATGTTACTGGTACACTTGCTGGCTCTGTTCTCAGAGCACTTTGCCCATAGAGTTGAGATCATCACTTTCTAAAATACGGGCAACTCCAATTATTATTTTTAAAATTACGTGCTGAGGCAGGTATTGCAAATCTGTTCCTTTTTTTTTTTCCCCCCAGTCAGTACTCACGGTCCCCACCTTTATTCACCTGCAAATGTCATCGCATTCTACACCAGCCATCTAGTGGCATAAAATAACTTTCAAAAGTCTGGTACAATTAATTTTACTCCTGTTTTAAGGAAGCCCACAGCACAGGGCTGCCATCCTGACAGTAGATGGAGCTGCGAGAATTCTCGGGGAACTTTAAGAAAGGACAGTAGTTCGAAGTGAAAAGTCTGTTAACCCAGGACTATGAAAACAAGTATGCCTGTAATAGAAGGGATGTTTACTCTTTCCTGGAAGGAATCACACACAGACAAACCGATAAGAAGACCTGAAAACTAAGCAATCAGAAATTCTGAACATTTTATATGAATGAAACACATGCTTAACACAAACTATTTCAAAACTACACAGTACATACGCTGATGAAAAAGTCCTATAGAAAAAATTGACCAACTATGTCAGCAAGTCAAACTGCCTAGTACAAGATGGTGGATGCACACAAACTGCCAAAGTGAGAACGAGTATTTAAAAAACAGACCACATCCACGGATTAGTTCTTCAAAAATTTCTCTGTCGAGTCTTTGAAAGCCACTAGCAAAAAAGTCAGTTAGGACCTTTACTGGAAACAAAATATTTACTACACTAAGTACACAGAGATTTTAAAGCAGAGGAACACTTGCTTCAAACCTAGAAAAGCCCTAAAACCGTACGGAATTGATCCTAGGAAAAAAAATTAGACATGTAAAGGTCAATGAACACAATGATTTATTTAAAAAATAAAAAACGTAAAAACCATTTTTTCCTCCTTTACAGAAATGTTAAAGTCAGTCATGGGATCCGAGTAGCTTTTGTAGAAAAAAACGTAGTAGCCAGGTATCGAGTCCTTACAACAAAGGAAATTCCCCCCTAACCCTCCCCAGTTTTTACTCCAGATCAGCAAGACACTTCCCACCCCGTACCCCCCAAAAAACAAATTAAAACAAGACATTTTTCGTTGCTAGTATAAAAACGACCAAGGTCCAAGTAATAATAAAAAAATAGAGTCCATCAATGACTGTAACACAAAATATGTGTATGTGGGGCCCAGTCCATCTTCAGAGAGAAAGAAGTGGCACAGGCAGCAGAGGCGACCCTCAGGGGGCATTTAGGAGCCGCTCCCACAGCAGGGAGGCATTTAAAAGGAGCTGCCTTTCGGCGAATGAGGGGAGAAACCATTTAGAAGCTGCCCCGTATCGAAGGGAGGGCTCTCCACGCCCTCCCCATGGGTATGGGCGCTCCAGCTCAGAAAGAGCCGCCCCCGTAGCCTCCCCCACCATAGCCTCCTCTGTACGGTCCACTGTTACTGCGGCCCCCCCAGTTGCCGCCCCCTCCTCCACCTCCTCCGCCGCTCTTCATGGGGCCGTAGGAGGACTGGTGCTGGCTGTAGCTGCCGAACCCGCCGTACCCGTTGCCGTAGTCGCCGCCTCCCCCTCCGCCGCCGCCTCCGTAGGAACCGCTGCCATAGGAGCCGTACCCGCCGCCTCCTCCCCCGCCGTAGCCGCCGTAGCTGTTGTAGCCGCCGCCTCCTTTGGAAAGCCCGTTGTGATCCCGGTTGCCGGAGCCGCCGCCGCCCCGACCCCTTCCTCCTCCTCTGCCTCCCCGGGAGGGCCTGGAAGAGCCGCCGCCTCCCCCGCCCGCCTGGATGTCCTCCTTGGGCACGGCCTTCTTGACCTCCACACGGTGGCCCTGGATAGGGTGGAACTTGACCACGGCCGCCTTATCGGCGGCGTCGTGGTTCTGGAAGTAGACGAAGCCGAAGCCGCGCTTTTTCCCGCTCTGTTTGTCGGCGATGATCTCGGCCTTCTCCACGGGGCCGAACTGGCTGAAGTGCTGCACCAGGTCCCCTTCGCCCACGTCCCCTTTGAGGCCGCCCACGAAGAGCTTCTTCACCTTCGCGTGAGCGCCCGGCTTGGCCGAGTCCTCCCGGGACACGGCCCGCTTCAGCTCCACCGCGTTCCCGTCCACCGCGTGGGGAGACGCGGCCATGGCGGCGTCCGCCTCCTCCACCGCCGAGTAGGTGACGAAGCCGAAGCATCGGGACCGTTTGGTCTGCGGGTTGAGCACGACCACGCAGTCGGTGAGGGTGCCGTAGGCCGCGAAGTGCTCCCGCAGCCCGGCCTCCGTGGTCTGCACGTTCAGCCCGCCGATGAACAGCTTGCATAGCTGCGAGTTCTCCATGCTGCCGCCGGTGCCGCGCCTGGGCCTGGCGCCGAGACTCCTCCTCCTGTTCGGGGGCAGCTCCGGAGGTTTTTTCCCCCCCTGCTCCGTCTTGCCGCTTCTTCCCCCTGCGAGCAGCGCGACCTCACGGCTGCGGCGGCCGCCGGCGGTGGCTCCCTCGGCGCGTCCCGGCGCCTCCGCTCCGCCTCACCTGACCGGCAGCACAGTCGGGGTGTCCCCGGTGCCGCCGCTCCCGCGGAAAGGCGGGCGGGGGTGGGGGCAAACACAGGCGCGCACAAAATGGCGGCGGCGGCTTCTCGGGAGCGCGGCCGGCGACTGGTGCCCACACAAAGGGGCCGCCGGGAGCCCCGCCCCCCGAGCCCACCTCCTGGGCCACGATAGCCAATGGAAGCTGGGCACCGCCGCCGCTCGCCACTCATCTCTAGGGGGCGGGGCCCCAGTCGCGATGGACGAGAGCGGCGACTAATCAGAAGGCACGACCTCCGCAAAAGTCCCGGAGTTCGCCGGTGACGGGCGCGTCCGGCAGCCAATAGACATGCGGGACGCATTCCGCGCGCGCCGAGCGGAGGGGCGGGGCTGGCTGCGCAAATACGCCGAGCCCGCGGACGGCAGCCAATGGGGCGCCGCCTTCGGCGTGGCGCGCGCTCCCTCCCCGGTGGCTCCGCCCCGCGGCGGGCGGGGGCAGCGCGCGGC
>WBMZ01016248.1:0-17336 GCA_013400975.1 Atrichornis clamosus
GATGGGATGGGACAGGATGGGATTGGAGTCTGGGTTAGTTGATGAGAACCAAATGGCTTGCAATGGGGCAAAGAAAAATGGGAGAAAATGGGCTAGAAAAGCTCTGGGTCTGGTTGCCAGGGCTCTCAGATGCACATTCAGAGCCTTTAACAGGGCTGGTGGCTGTATGGAGATGATTTCCTTCTATTACTTCCATTACTTGCTTCCTCCACCTCATCCCAGGTCCAGAATCCAGTCAGTGGGAGAACAGCAAGGACAGAAACAGCAGCAGAAAACAAGGGGAGACTGGACAAGTCCTGCACTCAGCAGTGCTCTGGAAGCCTTTTCCTTCCTGGCTGCCATCCTGGTCAATCCAGCAGCCACTGGCTCAGATGTGAATCTGTGCAGCAGGAATTGATGGATTTGCTCAGATTGGTGGATTAGGCCATGGTGGGATTTGCCTTTCTGTGTGACTTTTCCCTGGAAGTTTCCTCGCCAGCTGAGACTGCAGCTTCACTGCCAGAGTCCCTGCTCCTCCTGTGCCTCAGGTGCCACCTTGGAGCGGATCTCAGGAGTTCCAGGCTCTCAGTGGGAGAGCAGGGATATCCCATTCCCTTGAGAACCTGGGATAATGCTAATTCCAGCCGGTACAAACCACTGGGTGAGGCTGTCACTAACACAGAGATACATGGATTGAGTTATGGAACAACCTGCACAGCTCCCTTGGGATGCAGACGGCTCCCAGACTGGGAGGGAACACAAACAAGAGCCCAGGAAGTTTGAGTAGCTGGCTGAATCCATGGTTTTTTAATTGGATCTTCAGCCTGTCCGGCCTTTCCATTTGGTGGATGAGTTTGGATACAACTTTTTTCCACTCTGTACACTCCTTGGCCCCTAACTCCTGTTAAGTTTTTTTTTACAGTTCCCAGGGGAGAGAAAATAAAATTGGAGGAAATATTGCTCACCAGTGTTTGAAATCCCACAGGCTTCCAAACATCCCTTCTCTGCTACTTTTCAGTCCTTTTGGTCCTCCCTCATGTTAAGGAGATGATGGTTGATGAATCTCTTCATAATTGGATGTAATTTTCCATTTTTTCCCTCTATAGTAACACCTCGGACCTGCCCAGAAGCAGCACATATAAAAACTTACAGTGAGAAGGGGAAAGGGATTGTTGTCACCTCTACCTGATGAGTGGGAGCCAAATGCAGATGCAAGGGGAGCAGGACAGCCGTGAGGAAGGGAACTGGGTTAGGTTTGGTTTATTTTCTGGCAGAAATGTCCTGCACACAGGGAGGGGCATTGACAGTCTGAGCCTTGGGGTCCTTGGTATTTGTTCTCTGCCCAAGTGCAGGCAGAGAGGTTTGCCACAGGTTTATCTTTAGGCTGGGAGCCCCCTTGGACTCAGAATCCCAGACCTGAGGACGTATTTAACACCACCCTGAGGGAGATGATCCGTGGGCTGTTGCCTGTGCCAGCTGCAATTCCCAATTTTGCTTCCTGCCCTTTCCCGCCCCGGCAGCAGCTCCTTCCCGCAGGCTCCAGCAGCCCCTCCCCAGGGGCACAGGCTCCGTGTGTCCCCCCCTGTGTCCCCCAGCCCGTGGGAGGGTAGCACTAGGACCTGTGGAATGCTCCTCCCAGAAGATTAGCCAATATTCCCAGGGCAGGGCAGCTCCCCAGCCTTCCTACTCCTTCTTTCCTTTATATACGTGTTTTCCCTTCTTCCAGCTCATTCCACAGCGCAGAGCTTTGGATTTCTCGGAGCTTTTCTTCCCTTTTACTTCCCCCCCGGTAACTGGCCTGCTGCCAGGGTCTCGCAGGGCCAAAGTTTTATCTATAGGGATATATTTTTCAAACCAGCCCAGCTGCACACAGACTGCCTCGCAGCTGAATCCTCGATCCTGGGGCAAGCTTTGCTCGGGAGAGGAAGAGCAGCAGGAGCGCTGTGTGTGCCTCTCCTCCAGCTATTCCTGTCAAGATGGATTTATGACTTTAAAAGGAGTGGGGTGGGGGGGAAGGAAGAAGGAAAATTGCCTCCAGGAGCCAGAGCTTGCACCACAGCCCAGCAAAACACACCCGGGAAGGAGCAGCCAGAGATCTCAAGGCATGAGCGGCGTGGAAGCGGCACCCTGGGATCTGGTGGATCCGCACTATGACTGATCCTAAACTTTCCATCTGCCTTCACAGAGCCCAGCTGGAGGATTTAAGGTAGTTTGCCCAGGACCAGGCTGTGCTATGTTGGCCAAGGCAGTGCTTTCCCTTGGTCTGTGGCTGTGGTTTGCTGCAGGACAGGACACACCTGAGGCAGGTGAGTGCCTGACAAGGCAAAGGCGTTCCTGTGGTACTTTACCCCATTTCATGCCTCCTGCTCCTCAGAGCTTCTCATAAACCCTTTTCAGAATGAAAGCTGAGGCTACAGTGCTGCTTTGGGTGTTTAGATGTACTTGTGTGTTACTTTGCTGGCACCAGGACCAAACAAACGAACCTGTCTAAAATTTTGTGGAAAATTTGCTTGTTAGAAAGTAATTTTGTCTTGCTTGCTTCCAGTAGGGAAAAGGAAATTGTTTCAGAAATTTGCAGAGTTTAATCCTATGGAAAAAGTCCTCCCTCCTCACTGTGGACTGGGGGACATGCACTGCGAGAAGTCAAAGCAGTGATTAACACTATACCTGCCTTGTTCTCTTGCTAATCTCTGTAATTCAATCATTACAGCTCCTCTTTAAAGTGCTTTCTCTTGGGCACTGTTCATGGAAAATGGTTATGGGTCATTCCTGCAGAACTGACAGCAGGGACAGGGATGTGGAGGAGATGGATGTCTCCTTCCTGGTCCCTGGGCAGGGACTTGTCCCACGTCGTGGTGGCTGAGCTGCTGCAATTCATTTTGGTTTGTCCTGTGCTCCCAAGGGGAGGAGGTTCTGTGAGCACAGGGCTCCTGCTGGCTGTGTCTGGCTTTCACTGCCCCTGGGAAGTGCCATCCAGTGGGAAAGGAGAGCGAACCTCGTGTCTGCCTGGACAGGAGCTCCTCGGGCTCAGGGCAGCTCAGCCTGCTGGGGTCTGACTCTGCTCAGATCCCCTTTCAGGGTGCTGGATCCCGTCCCTCAGTGTCCTGGGCTGGGTCGGGAACGGTGCTGCTGCTTCTGGCAGTGTCACAGTGCTCCAGGTCCCCCCAGGCAGCAGCTTTCCCTATTGTCCTGCCACTCCGCTGCCCTGGGAGCGTGCGGCAGCTTCCCAACCCAGGCTCAAAACAATGCCCAGCCCTTCAGGGTGTGTGGCAAGGCCAGCCACGGCATTCCCGAAGGATTGAGCCTTGCTCCAGAGGCAGAGGTGTGTGCTGGGTTATCGCTGTGCATCCTGAGAGGAAATGAACCTGCTGGATGCCCATCCCAGCATTTGGGTGTGGAGCCTCCTGGCCTGGCAGGGCTCCTGGGCAGGGGCTGGTGCTTGTCCAGGGCTGCTGTGGTGGTGTGCCGTGGTCACACAGAGGGGAACAGTTTGGGAGCTTGGGATGCATGTGCAGAACTGTTTCTTTGGAATGTGACTGAATATCAATGACCATGGCTTCATTCTCAGCTGCAGTGGACAAAGTGAGGAAGCTGCTGGGTGCCCAGTGGGGCTTCCAAATGCTCGGGAATGATTGGATTGCTCTGGACAATGGGTGCTGGCTTTGTGCACCAAGGCACAAAGTCAAGGCAGAGCATCACCAGCTCCACTTCCCTCTTTGGGTCCAGTTTCAGATCTCTGTCGCATCCGTGTAAAGGACAACCTTCTGATAGTTGGGGCTTTGATAAATGGAATTAGATTGTCATTTCCTGGGCTGGCATCAGCAGAAAATGATGGGGATGTTGTTGTCCCTGTGGGTGCAGTGAGTGAAAAATAAAGACATGGCATCCGTACACACTCTGTAGGGGACTCTGCACTTACTGATCTCTGAAGCATTTGCATAATTCCATGATTCCAGGACTCTTGAGGCTCTAAATAAAACAGAGATGGTGAAAGTCATGGAAAGACGATGAGAGATGGCAGCTTCCCTCCTGCTGTTGGGATTTGTCTGAAGGGCCATTCCTCAGCCTGAACTCTGTGCCACAGATGAGCTGGAAACTGCAAAGGCAGTTTGGGCTTTTAGTCACACAAGTATTTTGTGCTTGGCGGGGCTCAGCTCCTCACCCAAGCAGGTGAGCTCCCCATCTCCCGTGGAAAAGGGCTCCCTGACATGGTTTGAAGTGTGAAACCCCTCCTGGAGAGCCTGGGGGACACCCCTCTGCCAGGGAGAGGTGGTGCCTCCATCCTCCTGCCTCTCACTGTGACCCAAAGGCGCCCCAGGGAAGCCCAGGCCGTGTTCCTCAGCCCCCAAATCTGCCTCCTCTCACGGCAGAGCCTCTTCCCTTGCGTGGCCAAGCAGCCAGAGGAGAAGACAAACGTGGGATGTCAAACACAGTTAACCAAGACAGGCCGTGATCTCTTCTGGCTGTAACTGTGCTCCACGAGCTCCAAGCCCATGTAAATCAGGCGTGTGGCGTGTGCTCAGCTCCCAGCTGAGAGCTCTGCAAGCGGATGTCTCCTGTCAGCATCACTGGGAAGTCTGGCCAGCTGTTTTCCTCCTGGAAAAGCCAGCAGGCAGCACTGTGTTTCCATAGTGACATTCTGCTCCCACATCAATCCCTTCCAAACACTTCTCTGAGCGCAGTGACCAGGTAGAGAGGGACAACGGCCTCCTGCCATGTGTCCTGTGTTGTTCCCCAGGCTCAAGCAGTGATAGGAGGTGTGCAGAGTTATTCCAAGCAAAGACCTGGCAGTTCAGGAACCAGGAGAGTGCTCATGGATGCCCTTTCCTTATAAATCCCCACGGAAAAGTGAGAAATCCTCGTTTGGCCCTTTGCCAAGCAGCCTGAAGTGAGGAAACTGCCTGAAAACAGCAGCTGCTTGCGTAACCAGGGATTTGGTGGTAACAAACCTCCCCAGCCCCGCCTCTGGCACGGATGGCATGTTTGCATTGGATGCAGGACAAGGAGCAGGGAGAAGGATGAGGGAATTGAAAGCCTAGACCTGCAGGCAAGGATGATGCAGTGTCCAGTCACTTTATAAACCACGCTCCTGGTGTAGGCAGAGCCTTTGTCTGGATTTTTTTGTGGATTCCTTCTGCTGCATGGGAGGAATTTGTTTCCATTTTATGCAGGGCTGTGTTACAGAGAGGTAAACGTGATGGGTTTTGTCTGCATGAAGGACAAGCCTCCTGCTCCACCCACAGCTGGTCCCTTTAGCTCCAAAACACACCCCTGCCCACCGGTGGGTTTAGCTGCTGGTTTTGTTAACCAGTTGTTAACCAGCTCTTTCTGCCCTCCAGGCAGGAGTGCAGCTCTTCCTAATTAACACAGCTACTCCCAGCAAAGTGTGATGGGGAAACGCAGCATTTAAGGGCTGTTAATGCTGTGCCCGGCTCTCCTGGTGCCCCAGGGCTGCAGGGGACAGACAGGAGGACACGGCTCTGACGCTCCTTTGATGTTCTTCTCTGTGGAGCAGGTGTTTCACGCCGCTTCTCACGCGGGTGCTCCCCATGCAGGCAATTCTGGCAGCAGAGGGATTTCTGCTCCCTCGGGGTGAATTCCCAATTCCCCTCCCAGTGCTTGTGCAGATGACCCTGTTGTTTACTGCGTCCTTTGGCCATTGATCCCTGCCCTGCCAGGGCCAGAAGCTTTCCCAGCTGTTTGTTGCAACACTTGGGAAGAGAGTGACACTTCTCAAACCAGTGAGGAGCAGAGGGGAGGAACAACCACTTCCCCCACGGAGGCAGCAGCCGCGTTGCCAAGATCTCTCCCCGTGTCTCGCCAGCCAAGTCAGTGGCTTGTACTTCTTCCAGCAGAGGGGAAAGCTCAGAGCCATGGTTGGCCTTCCTTTGTGCAGCCAGCAGCACGAAGCACAGCCCAGCTGGAATGCCACCGGGAGTTCTGGGATCCAGGGAGCTGCAGGTCACGGCTCAGCCCCACCGGGTGCTGTGGTGATTCCGGGACTTCACCTTTGTTTTCTGCTCAGCTCTGAATGCCAGGACACCGAGGGGGTGTGTCTGTGGCACAGGGCTGAGCTGTGCTGGGTCACATGGAATTGGCTGTGATCCAGGTGGATTGCAGGTCTCCTGCTTCCTCCTGGCCTCTCCAGCCTGGTCAGAGAACCATGGAATGGTTTGGGTTGGACGGGACCTTGAAGATCATCCCATTCCACCCCCTGCCATGGGCAGGGACACCTCCCACTATCCCAGGTTGCTCCAAGCCCTGTCTAACCTGGCCTTGGACACTTCCAGGGATAGGGCAGCCACAGCTGCTCTGGACAACCTGTGCCAGGGCCTCACCACCCTCACAGAACTCCTTCCCAATATCCCATCTAAACCTCCTCTCTGTCACTTTGAAGCCATCCCCACTTGCCCTGTCATCACAAGCTCTTGTAAATAATCACCTCTGAGTAACTTTAATGTTCTCCATTTCTGAAATCTCTGCTTGATTTCTCCTGTTTTTTTCAGGAGATCCATTGTGCCTTTGCCATCTCAGCCAGCACCTCTTCCTGAATCGTGAGATTTGGCACAAGATAACCAAGCTTTCCTTCCAGGTGCCTGTGCAGGTTTTGCGTCCATACCATTCCCCTAACACTCTTCCCTCTTTTTTTTTTCCCTGCCAGCTCCCCAGCCATCTATTTCCAACACACAGGGGGACCTCCTCTTCTTGCTGGACAGCTCTGCCAGCGTCTCCCACTATGAGTTCTCCAGGGTCAAGGAATTCATGTGGGACCTTTTGCACCCTTTCACCTTTGGCCCCAGGGACGTCCAGACCAGCATCATCCACATCAGCACCACGCCCACCATGGAATTCCCGTTTGACCAGTACCTGTCCAGTGGCACCCTGAGAAAAGCCCTCCAGGACACGCGGCAGCTCATGGGTGACACCAACACCGGAAAAGCTCTTTCCTTTGCCAAGGAAAAGCTCTTCAGTGGGGAGGCTGGTGCCCGGCCAGACGTGCCCAAGGTGCTGGTCTGGGTGACAGATGGCTTCTCCACGGATGACATCTCGGAGCCCATGCAGCTCCTGAAGGACATGGGGGTGACCGTGTTCATCGTCAGCACCGGCCGCGGGAATTTCCTGGAGCTCTCGGCCGCTGCCAGCCAGCCCTCGGACAAACACCTGCACTTTGTGGATGTGGATGACCTGCCCATCATCACCAAGGAGCTGCGGGATGGGATCCTAGGTAGGATCACTGGGGGTTGGCAATGGGGCTGAAGATGAGCTGATGTTTGGCTCTGCAGGGCGGGCAGTGGGAGAATCCCCCAAATCCCATGGTCATCCCGACCCACAGCTGCTGCCCTGGCAAACTGGGGTATTTTGTCCACAGTGCTACGGGTCCAAGGATAAACCAAGGCTTCTGGGAGGTCTGGGACAAATATATTCCCCTCCATGACTGAGTGGGACAAATTCCCTTCTGCAGAGCTGTGAGTGAGAGGAACTTGTGTTTGTGAGGAGTTCAGCTGGGGAGGAGGAACCAGCAAATCACATGAATTCCTTAAAACCCCACAAGTCTTTGGAATGAGTCACGCAGGTCAGGCATCTGCACAATCCAAGCAGAGCACGAAAATGCCCCCACCTGCACAGGCTCTTAACCAAAGGCTTCCCAAACAGGCAATGATTTCACCTGAGCAAGAGGCTGCTGACTGTGAAAACGAAGGGCCTGAGCCCCTTGAGTCGGTTTTCACAGTCAGGGTGATTTTGGGTTTTCTCTCAAATGCTGTCCGGCTCTGTGCCAGCTGATGGAGGTGGAGGACACAAATGTATTGAACACACTGCACATCCAAAATGGGATCTGTGTGTGCCTGGCAAGGATTTGGTCCTGTCAGCTCCCTCCAACTCATGCCTAGGATAAATCTGACTCCCTAAATTACACCATCAATGGCTGGCACAGGCTGAGATCTCCAACTCCTGCAGTTGTTCCCTTCCAAAGTGCAACTAAGGATGGTGCTTGCTGTCAGCATTGAGACTATAGGAAAGGAATGTTTTTGTTCCATAAATCCTCTGTTGTAACGTGTTCCACATCCGCCAGCTCCCCAGCCTGGGAGGGAACAGGCAGCAGAGTGGGTTTTTCAGCACTCCAGGTTTTTAGAGCATCCAGGAAAGGGTCTGAGGAGATCCAAAGCCATGATCTGGGCCACAGGACAGGCTGTGGAAGCCAGGTTCAGTATCTCCTGCTGATCTGCACTGCACAGCTTGAGTGCATCACAGTGGGGCTGCCCTTGGGGTTTGCCTCAGCCTCCCAGATCATCTGGATTTGTTTGGAATGCTGAGGGAGTTACTATGACTTTGCAGACTTTCCATAGATTTCCTGGAGGTTCTCTCTCCATTGGAAATCCTGATTTAATTCCTTATTTGACTTTTGCTGTGTGAGGTAGTTGGAGCTGGCTTCAGCGTCCCAGTAACCCTTTCCACAGAATCCTCTCTGTGTAGCAATTCCTTTCTTTTTCCAACCAAAACCATTTAAGAAACCACACCCAGGGACTGTGTTCTCCCCCAAACACCCTCTCCAGGTGAGTAAGGGGTAGCACCCAGAGTCCTCCTCCTGTACCAGCCACCACACAGACCCCCAGATATTTTGTTTTAGTGGTTATTTAGTTTCTAGTGCATCCTGGATCCAGATTGTACAAAACATCATCCCAAAATTGAGAGAGATCTCCTGCAGCACAAGGTTGTCTTGAAGATCGTAAGACCTGCAAAGGTCATAACTCCTCTCCTGTGGCTGAGGGCAGAATTCTGTGCATCCACCAGGTCTAAAAGCTACTAGGCTGGGATTTTAATGGAAGTTGAGATTCCCACATGAATCCAGGGGTTGGTGCTTTGAGTATAATGCCAGACATTGGTAACATCACCTGAATTTGCCTTAAAAAAGCCACAAAAGTCCATCCTTCCCTACCTGGAGGAGGCAGCCCTCAAACACCACCCCTCCTGCTTCTGGCCCCTGGGATAGCAGGGACAGACTGGATCCTTGGCAGGCAGAAATCCAACTCTGGAATGGCCCAGACTGGTTTAATTATCACTGCTATCTTCTCTTCATCTCCTGCTACTGTTAAAAAACAGTGAAGCCTTTTGTAGAGGCACAAACAAGCTTTGTCAAGAGTTGCTCTCCTCCTTCCATCTCCATTCCAGGAATGGGATGTTTCATGCCTGCTCCACAGATATTCCAGCACAAGGGTTCCTGCCAAATTGCTGCTGCCTCAGGTGGGCTGAGAACCCTCTGTGGCACAGCTCAATCTCCACAGAGAGACTCCTCAGACTCACGGACCTGAAACAGCTCCAGCACTGCTGCTACGTGGAGGGGTGCAAGACAGGGACTGCGGATGGATGGGTGTGTCCACTCCCTCTTTTTCCTTGGCACATGGAAGGAGACTGCAGAATGCAGAACACAGCTCCCAGCCAGCCTGGCTATGGCACAGCTGGCTGCTGGCAGGGACCTCCGCCCTTCCGAGCGGGAAGGGATTCAGGCTGTGGAGGAGCTCAGGCTCCTTCTGTCGAATCCTATATGTCAATATGTACCCAACGTGTGGCATTCGGTGCTCTCCTCCTTCTGGGGAAGGACCACCAGCCTTGTGAAACGGAGGCATTCCTGTGAGGTGACATCAGGTTCTGTGCCTGCAGCCACTTGCTCTCCACGGAGCTGAGCCAGGGCTGCTGCCTGCCCTCACCCCTTGGCACCACCTCCTGAGCCAAGCTTTGCAGGAGCCTGCGTGCCCAGCAGGCCCCAAACATCAGCCACTTCCCCTGTGTGTTCAGGGCAGCCCATTGCTGGTCTGAAGTGAGGTCCTGGGTAACTCCTGCTGCAGGGAAGGCCTGGAGCCTGGAGCGCTCTGATTCTGGCAGCTGGCACTGAATCCAAGCAGGTGACCACAGGGAGTGGTCTCAGACCCTGAATGTCCACCCTGATAATGGAGAATCCCGGAATCAGAACCTTCCCTTCAGCCGCATCAAAGCAGAGAAATAAAACCACAAAGCAGAAGTGATTTGTCCCAAATCCCAGCTGCAGTTTCTCAGAGAGGGGCCCAGACTAGGCCAGGTTCACCTGCTGCCTGGCTGCATTTCTTGCACCCATCATGAAAGAAGCATCATTCCTGAGCTTGCCAGAGTTCATGGGATACCAACAAACTTGTGGAAGTTCAGGAGATAGGAAATGTAAGGAAAGTGTGTCACAAGCTGTCTCTGAGTGTCACTAGGCAGGCTCTGGCTGGGTCTAATACAGGGTATTAACTTGCTGCTTCCCTCTGGGAACAAGGAGGTGCTGGCAAGCACTGTGGGCATCTCTTTTCTGGGGTTTATTGCCCTCTTTATATGCTCAAGGCATCTGGGGTCTGGCAACAAGGGGCAGAGCTGTTTGCTGTGGGCTTCCTGCACCTTTGATCTGCCCCATTTATTCACAGTGTCCCTGCCTCCAAGCTCACTTATTTCCATTCCCTGAGCTTTTGGCAGGACTTCTGGCACTGAGGCCTTTCCTCTGCTCCCTGTTCCTTCATGGCTTGGCCCCTGGTATTTGTGGGGCTCACAGAAGGGTGCAGTGCCCCAGGACTCCTGATCCTGCCTCCCACCCTCCGAGTGGGTGGAGTGCTGCTGGCTGGCAGCTGTGGATGGGATGGGGCAGGGCACGGAGCAGGGAAATGTTCCTGCCTGCCTGGGAGAGCCAGGGAACAGCTCAGAGGAAAAACTGAGGCTGTTTTATTTGGTACGGGGAAGTTGGCAGGGCCTCGGAGCAGCTCGGAGGAGGAGAGCTGATCCTGTCCCAGTTAAAGGACAAGTCTGAGAGTGCAGAGCAACTCCATCTTTCAGGTCTGGGCAGAATTTTGTGCCTTCTTTTACCTCTGAGCAGTGGGGAGCCAGTGGGAACTACCTACAGTGCTCTGTGAAGTACTTAAGCATGAGCTGGAAGGTTCTATCATAAGGTTTCAGGAGCACTTCAAGGTTCAGGGTGCTCTTAAAAATCCTTTAAAAACAGCAGAGCATCTTTATGTCTTCCTGTGTCACTTCCCTGGAGCTAGAAACAAAGTCCTGTGTGTTTCTGCCCCTCTGGAAGACCAGAAAACAGTGGAATTCTGCCCAAGGAGGGCTCAGAAGGCCACACATGTCAGAAGGGTCAAGTGGCAGAGGAAGCTGGGGGAGCTGCCCAGCATCACAAGAGGTGTTTGTGCCTGGCATTTGGGGCTAGAACTCAAAGGTACCACAAGCTTTGTAGAGAAGCCTCTGTGCAGGGGCAGGGAGAGGCGAGGTAGCACAAGAGGGCTCTGAATGCTGAATGTCACCGAACAACGGAGCTCTGTGAAACCCTGCAGGGAGTGACTTCAGCTGGGATGAATCCAGCTGGCTCAGCAGTGCTGGGCAGTCCCCAGTTGCTGCCCCTTCTTCCTGGCCACGGGGCACTGGCACAGGGCAGGGAGAAATGGAGTTCTTCCCACTCTGGGCTGCTTCACATACAGGATTTAGTGGCTTGGTGTCACTGGTAGGTGATTTCCAAACCTTGGTGACTTCAGGTATCAGGGTTGCTTCCAGCTGCATCTCCCATCCAGAAGGGCTGGGGTTGCAGATGTTCCACGCTCTGTGTATTGATGCCAGTGGTGATTTCTTGCCCCTGTTCCTCTTCCAGATGTCATCCAAGCCAGCCGGCTCCATGCAGTGGATGTCACCTCGAGCAGCTTCCGCCTGATGTGGCCCAAACTCCTCTCCCAGGAAACTGGCTACTACACCCTGGAATACTCCCCAACAGAGGATCTAGCAAGGAAGAGGACAAAGCAGGTGTCTGGGGCTCTCACCAGCCTCGTGCTAAGTGACCTTGCACCAGAAACCACTTACGAGGTGGCTCTCATTCCTGAATCCAACGTGCACTACTTCCCTCCTCAGACTACAAGGGTTACCACACTGGCAGGTAAAATGGGCGTGGCTTGAACACATTCCCTTGCTTTGGGAACAAGGAGATCCCTGTCTCCTACCTGAGGCTGGAGGTGCAGATAGAGGAGAGGAGTGTGCTGGAATGGCCCATGGGAAGTCTCTGTTTTAGAGGGAAGGAGAGGGGAAGCACTCAGAGCAAAAATCAGCCCTTCTGTGCAGTCACTTGGGCCAGAAAATAACTCAGGTTTATTCTGGATAGCAGCCTGCAAAAAGGTGGCAAACTGAAAACCTGAGCAGGGGTGGCAAAGCCGAGGTGGGCTTGTACACAATATTAATTTTCTGCATGCAGGAACAGTTCTGGCTGAGTTGTTCTGCCCAGTCTGTGCAGCACAGGTAGAGAAGCCCTTTTCTTTGGGCTGAGCTGGGCTGTGCTGACTTGGGTGACTGTCAACATCCACTTGCTGGGTTGATTTTAATTCTACATCCTGCAAGCCCAATATGGTACAGGTCTATTATGCTCCTCTGGCAGCATTCCTTGGATTGCATCCTCACTCACATCTCTTTCCATTGCTTTCAGAGGAAATCAGCCCAGCTCAGGTTCTCATTTCAGAGTCTGGGCCACGCAGCTTCCATGTGAGCTGGGCTCCTCTGCTGGCCAGCGTGGCCAGCTACCAGATCCTGTATGGACCACTGCCAGGGAACTCAGTGAAGGTGCTGCAGGTGGATGGGAGGCACAACAGCACCGTGGTGGAGCACCTGGCCCCCAACACCACCTACCTGGTGACAGTGACTGCAAACTACAGGTCGGGGAAGGAGAAATCCCTGTCAGCCAAAGCCTGCACCCAGGAAGGTGAGGGAGCAGCACTCAGGGAAGTGGCAGCACAAGGAGTCTCTGCAGTGTCCCTGTGTCTCTGCAGTGTGCCTGTGTCTCTGCATGGATCACCTGCCTCTAGGGGAAGCCAGAGAACTCGGTGAATCCAGTCACTGGGGTGGGATAATGGGCAAAACTGCATGAGCAGCTCTGGATGTGCCATTGGGATGTAGCAGATGTGTGAGGACTGAAAGAGAGCCAGACACACACAGTGTGACAGATGATAATGGGGGTATGGCCGAGCTGCTGGTGCACTCACAACCAGAATGGACCTGCAGATCCATGAATCTCCCTAAAGAAGAAACAAAAACCCTGCCTTTCCCTCCTGGCTCATCTGTGTCTGTTCTTTGGTGTGCTTTAGTACCAGAGGGTAGAAGTTTAATTGGCATCAGAGGGGTAGAAGTTTAATTAGCAGAAGCTTGTGCTCTGAAGAAGTACCTGTGAAGATGTTGCAGGAGGCAAAGTTTACCTCTTACCACGACTCAAGAGTGAGGAGCTCAGGGGATGACAGAGCTGAGGGTGTGGGAGGTGACAGCCAGTGCGTGACAGTGGGAACAAGAGCATTTTGTGCTGATACCAGGGCAAAGTTAAGGACTAATTAGGCCGAGCTCCCTCAGTGGGGACATGCAGAGCGATGCTGCATCTCTGCACCAAAACCAGTCTGGCTGGCAGCCCCTTCTCAGCATTCCCCTCGGGAAGAACAGGGAGCAGAGAGGTGAGGCTCACTCGGGAACAATGCCCTGCAGTAACACGGATCTCTTTCTGCAGAGGGCTCCACAGTGAGGCACCTTCGCTTTGAAGACATGGGTCCCAACAGCCTGAAAGCCTCCTGGGACTCGGCCGACGGGGCGGTGCTCGGCTACCGGGTGCGATGCCGGCGGCAGAGCGGCCCCTCCTCGGTGCTCAGCGTGTCCCCGCAGGTGCACAGCGTGCTGCTCACGGAGCTGGCCTCGGGCACCACCAACGAGGTGTGTGTCAAGCCCGTGTACAGGAACCAGCCCGGCCAGAGGCTCTGCCGCATGGTGCACATGCAGCCAGGTGAGCTGGGGGCGAGGCACGTCCTCAGCCCAGTGCCCTGAACTGCCACCAGGTCACACAGGAGCCCCCAGGGCTGCAATATTCTGCGCTCATCACCTGTCTTGTTTCACCGCGGGGACTCACCAAAGATGGGCTTTTCGCCCCATTTTTAGGAGTAAGACTCCTCCTAGTGGAGTTTATTGTAGGCAGGAGGAAAAGTGTACAGGAGACAGTCCTGGAACTACTTTGGGATAACAAGGGTGGGAACACTGCTAAAAGCTGGCATGGGCATTGGAAGAGGTGTTTAAAAGTCATCTGAAATGTTGGCTACCCTTCACTTTCCAGCGTGGCAGGGGACAAGTAACTATTAAAGCCACCATTAAGGATGTGTTACTAAGGCATTACACATCTGCTTTCTTCCTTCTGCTGCCCAGAAGCCACTTAATGCCATGGAACATAAAGGGATTCCTGACAGGACGGAGAAGGAGCTAAACAGAAGCTGTGTGGCAGTGAGAAGCACGGCCTTTTTCCCAGCAAGAGGCTGGAGTGAGAGTAAAAATGACCACAGGGGTGAGGTCTCTGACTCAATCAGATTTGGAAAATGAATGGATAAAGCTGATATTATATTCCTTGTGTTCTTCCAGCCACAGAGGCCCAAGGATACAAGCACAGAGAGAGAGCGTGACGGACTGGAGTGAGCTGATTCCCAGCAGAGCAAGGGATCTTGCTTGGACAAAGGACAAAAAGGAGGAGTCAGGGGAGGAAAAGAGATCATCTCCCAGCCTGCACTGTCCCTTGAGGTGTCCTGGTTGTCCAGCCTAAAGCCTGTCCTCAGCCAAAGTTCTCCCAAAGCTTAAAGGTTTGGCTGGACTGGATGGAACAACCAATCTGACGAATTGATCCCAAATCTGCACCCTCTTTTATATAAACATGCCTGACAAATAACAAACAGAAGGCAAAGTGGTGAATGCCCACTACTGCTTGCTTGCTGCCTGTTCTCTATTTATTAAAAGTCAATACAGTTTTATTTTTACAGCTTATGAGCACGTTCAAGACTGGACTGTTCACTGCCCTGGCCTTTCATCCAGGGCACTCAGAGAAAGATTCTATGTGGCCAAATCCATTCCAGCTGCTGACAGCTATTGAACCTGGAGTCTGAGACAGCAGGAAACTCAAAATCCTGGGAATGTGCTTCCCTGGCAGGTTCCTCCAGAGCTCTCAGCCTTCAGCTGAGCTCAAGGAGCAGCTGAAAGTCCAGAAAAGCCAGACAGCAAGATCACCTAAAGCACTTATTTTTGTTCCTCATTCAAACACCAGTGTGGTCCTGCCTGGATCAGCACCACTGGATTGCTCTGGCATTCCTGCAACCCTTTTCACCAAATCGGGTGTGAGTCCTGCTGTCAGAGCAGCTTCATGGAGATTAATTAGCCTGTTCTGTGACTAATTACAGGCAATAAGTCTCCAGCACTACCATTCCTCTGCACTCTGAACACACACAGCACATCTCTAGTGTCTTGTCTTGGGCTTCCACCCAGTGCTAAGCTTGAGCTACACTTAAAAATCGGTTTTTTTAAGGGAGAAGAGTAAATCTGAATCTTTCCCTTGGGCCCCAGGCTTGAATTTGCTGTCACTCAGCTACTCTGGAAAGGGGAGCTGGACAAAAAGAAAGACAAATTAATTAAATACCTAGTGACCAAGCAAATGGTTTCAAAGTTCAGGGCTTAGGGCTGTAAAGAAATGTACATAATTCTCTGCTAAACCCCAGCATCAGTGGGAACACGCTCCCTCAGTAACACTTGCTTTATTTTAAATTTATTGCTTATTTGTCCTACATGTGGAACTTGTTTTTGAAGCTGTGCTCTCTGTTGGAGAGCCCCATGCAGTGTCACAAACCCTCTGTTAGCTCTGCTTTGGACTCCCTAAAACAGCTCCTTTAGGAGCTGAGAGGAACTTTATCCCTGACCTTGTCTCCTGAGTGCTGAATCCTTCATCTCCAGGTTTATGGAGCACTTTCCTTGGGCTGTCTTGTACAGGAGGAAGGGATGGAAGGGAGCTGAGTCATTCATTAACTCGATAAAGAGATTTCATATGATTTGTGTCCTCCTTTGGAATGTGCATTTGTGACTGATTAATCTCAATGGAGACTGTGCTGAAGGGATGATAAAAGCCTCTGGAATCGCTCATGCCATAAGATGATTTTGTTTGTTCTTGCTGTAGGACAGAAATTAAGTTTGCACAACTCCCTGCATAGTTTATTAATACATTAACGTGTCATCCCCCCAAGTGTAACACACCCTTCTGAAGACAATTAAACATAAATAAAAGAGCTATTGAATCTGTGAAGTGTAGCTTTTGTTCCAAGGGTTGAAAAGCTGGCATTCATAGCATCATAAAAGTTGGGAAAAGCTTCTGAGATCACCAAGTCCAACTGTTAAATCATCATCATTCTAAACGACTGGGAAGTGAGTGTTCTGCCCATGACTGCATAGTCTGGTTTACATGAAACTCTACCCCTATCCCTCAAAAAATATGCTGGAAACGTATAAATAGAAATATATCAGGCTTGATAAAGTCTCAGCTCCAGTAAGAATTGTTTTACAAGGAACCAAAGAGTAAATATCCATGAAATCTTGGCAAAACTGGTAAATATTTGTGAACAACAAACTCAGGCACAGGGTGGGATTGTTAGTTTGTCCTGCGCAGAGCCAGGAGTTGGACTCTGATCCTTGTGGGTCCCTTCCAGCTCGGGACATTCCATGATTCCATGATTCCAAATGTGCACTTGGGAAGAAACATGAACATTTAAAGGAAAAAAGCCCCCAGAAGGCACGCCCAGGCTGCTGCTGAGGGCTGGACATGGTCTGGGTTTGTTCTACACTTTACACCATCGCAGGCAGCAGAATTCCACCTGTTTCTGACTTCCACAGCACTGCCCTTTCTCTCCATCCCTCTTCTCTAAATGTTCTCCTATCATCTTTTCCCCTCCAAACCCTTGGATAAGGAGATGATTTCCATGGGAAATCCCGCTCTTTATCCCAGATAACCGCAGAGATAGGTTCCCCTGTGCTTCCCTTCTCTGGAGGCTTCTGTGTCATCTTTCCCATTCCAAGAAGTTGGATTAGGAGCCAATTTCCAGGGAAATCCTGCTCTTTATGCTGGACCAGCACACAGATGGGTTTTCCTTCACTCACCTTCTCTAAAGACTTTTGTCTTATCTTTCACATTCCAAGCAGTTGGATAAGGAGCTGATTTCCATGGGAAACCCCTCTCTTTATCCGGGATAACCACAGCGATGGGTTTCCCTGCGCTCCCCTTTTCTTTTTCGCCTTCCCATCATCGTTCCCATTCCAAGCCGTTGGATCAGCATCCGATTTCCAGGGGCAATCCGGGATAACCCCCGGGCTGCGCTCCGCCGCGCGGCCCTTAGCAACGCCCCACTCTCCCGTTGCTACGCGGAAACGCCGCCCGCCCCGTTTGTCCTTCCCGGCGCTCCGTCCCGCCCCGGGCGGTCCCGCCCCTCTCGCCGCCAGCAGCCAATCAAACCCCGCCCGCCGCACGGCGCCGCCAATCAGAGCGCGGC
>WBMZ01016249.1:0-27899 GCA_013400975.1 Atrichornis clamosus
TTATCCTACGCTGTTCCTGTTAGTGTAGTAATGTCACTTTCATATCTTTAAGCTTGAGCCTGTCTTGCCTGTGATCTCTCTTCTGGTCCCTATCTCTCGTGGGTGCCTGGCACCCAGCCAGGGTCAAGCTATGACAGGGTGCAAGTCTCATAACCTTGTCAAGCCTGAGAAAATAGGGAGTGTTTAAAAAGAGTTGAATTGTGTTAACTAAAGAAATCATATAAACAGATTTACTATCCTTTACATTCTTCAGCTGTTTGTGGCTGACCATTGAGTTAAAGGCTAAGATCCAAAAGGGTGAGGAAATTTAAGTAATAAATATTATTACAAGTTAGGACTCAGATATTTAAGAACCAGCTATCTAATATTTCTCTGCACTTTTCAAATAGTACCCAGTTTCTTTGTCTTAATAGAACTCAATTTTTTGCATCTCATTGTGCTGGTTTTGGTTGGCATAGAATTAATTTCCTTTATAGAAGCTAGTATGGGGCTGTGTTTTGAATTTGTGTCGGAAAACAGTAAACAGCATTGATAACACAGGAGTGTTTTAGCAATTGCTGAACGATGCTTACACAGTATCAAGGCCTTTTCTTCTCCTCACTCCAGCCCACCAGTGAGGAACCTGAGGGTGCACAAGGAATTGTGAGGGGACTCAGCTGAGACAGCTGACCCCAGGTGACCACAGGAATATTCCACACTGTATCACCATGATCAGCATATACAGCTGGGGCAAGAAGGAGGGAGAGAGGCACATTTGGAGTGATAGCCAGTGTTTGATGGAGCCCTGCTTTCCTGGAGATGTCTGAACACCTGCCTGCCCAAGGGAAGTGGTGAATGAATTCCTTGCTTTGCTTGAGTGGGCAGCTTTTCCACTGACTATTAGACTGATTTTATCTCAACCCATGAGTTTCCTTTCACCCTTTGAGTTCTCTCCCCCATCTTCCACCAGGGCACCTGTGTGGGGCTTAGGTGCTGACTGGGGTTAAACCATGATACTCACATAAAGCCAGAGATAATTTTGGGATCTTGCCATCTATTTCTTGCTATACAGCCTTAGCACTTATGTTGTAGCCCTACCTCTAGTTTGGCTGGAGCAGTGAACTTTAATCTCAGCTGATTCATGATCCAAAAATACTAAACAAACAACAGTGACAACATTTTACTGTCCTTCACACCCTGAAGAAATACACATTCTCAGAAAACAAGAAGTACAGGAATCAAGAGAGGGTATGGTCTTGTGAGCCAAAGGTGGAAGACTCTTTTCTAGTTCTGTTTAAGCAGAACTTTCTCCTTTGCCCATTAAGTCATTGGTTAATCGAACTAGATTTTATTAGTCATGTTACTGCTTGCTGCTCAGTTTAATATCAATCTGCATTTCCTTGCCTCTGGAAACCAAGAGGAGGCTAAAATTATATTACAATTTAAAATAAGAGAATAAGTGATGGTTGAGGAAAAATGAAGAAGAATTATAGACCACTAAATTTAACTTCAATACCTGATAAATAACTAGAACAATTAGTAAAGCAAGAGCAATCAGTATGTAAACAGGTTGAAGAAAATGCAGTGATAAATCAGTAACACATTTGTGAAAAGCATAAATCAAGTGAAACCAAACTAATTGGTTTCTTTGATGAAATAATGAATTCACAAAGCAAAAGTGGTAGGCAGAATTTTTTAATATCAGTAAAACACTGATAATAGTTGCACATGGCATTCTCAAAAAGAAGTTAAATTGGATTAAATAGAACCAGCATAAAATGAACACACAGGTAAGTAAATCAAACATTGAAAAACTTTTCCCATTGAGCTGATAGCTAGGAGAAGATCAAAAACCCTTTGCATGATCAAACATCTTACACAGCTCAGTTTAGATGTGAAGAGATTTTTTTTTAAGTCCAAAAAAACCCATAAAACAGCATCTAGTATAAGAAACACCTAAATAAAGAAACTGAGCAGACCAGCAAAAATGACAGCCATTTTGGTTCTATGCCAGCACCAGAATACCTTACATCAGCATCAGTTTTCTGCTACACAGCTGAGTTTCTTTATTTAGGTATATTAAAAATTCCAAAGCATATCTAAATAGAGCTTTGGTTACTGCAGGATTATCTCAGATTTATTTATTGACATTGCTTCTGTTGACTGATATTTCTGTCCATTCATCTAAAAATCACAGGATTCATGAAATGTTTATGCCTTTTTGTTTTGACTGAGTGAGAAAAGATGTCTAGTGGCACTACATGTCTTTGGGATATTTTGCTCTGTTTTCTTTATAAAGGTAATAAAGATTCTTATTATTATCTGTTCATTTTTACCACAGCAAATAGGCATGCTGGTGGCAGGTATGGCCACCCATGTTTTTTGATACCTAAGAGAATATTTTGGCTTTTAGACTACAGAACAAAAACTTGTTCTTGGCCCAAAAGCTGTGCTGAGGCAATAGGTGACAGAGACATGAGATCTCAAGATGTTAATGGGAGGTTCTTTGTAAAACTTACAGATAGCAATTGTAGCAGGAATATCAGCTGCCTCATCATTGTCAAGACTTTTCATTGCAATTTGAGGAAAGGAACATTTTTAGAATCCTTAAAGGATGATTATTGTTAGTTTTACAGATTCTTATGAGACAACCTTTCCAAGTTAAGAAAGGCAGTACACATCTGAACAGCAGGTGAGCTAATCAAATCTGACAATAAAACAAAACAAATGTATTTTAGACATTAGAATAAAAATATAATGTTGAAAGTAGACATCAGTTGTAAAAGACTGAAATGCAGAGCACATAGAATAGGCAGATGCAATTAACAAAGTTTTTTATACAAGAAAAAGCAAATACCATTAATTGTTAAAGAGTTGATTTTATCTGCATATAGACTTCAGTAGTGTTTGTTTTAAAGTATAATGAATATATATAAATAAACAAAGAAAACCCTAGTCAGTAAAACTTTTGCCACAATAATTTCTACACCTGTAAGATAACCCAGATAGCATTAAATTTGAAATAAATGCAAAATTGCTTCTGACTTCCCCAGGAATGGCTTTGCACTCATAAGCAGTGAGCCTTCTAATTTCAATCAAGTACCACACGACTTGAATAGTTAATTTTAAAAATGGCTAGGATGAAATATCATTAGATAGATTGGGGTTAAAAAGTTATGATCTTATATTTATAATATCAGAAAATTACAGCAATGAATTTTTTCGGGGAAAGTATCATACGTAAAGATGCAAAGAAGGTAACTTTATTCTTCATAATGAATGCTACCTCAAATGTGTGTACTAGTACAATCACAATATTATCTTGGGATACATTTAAGAGTTTAAAATATATAATAAAAATATGTGGAGGCCAGTGGGCCTCCGGTTCAATAAAATAAGAGAGCCCACTGGTGGGACCGTGCCTCACATTGGAGATCCTCCCCAGATTAGGGTGAGAGAAAGAGCTTTCCCCAGGGTGGTTTGCCTCATTATGTTATGTACACCAGTTCTGTTCCCCTTATTGGCCCATTGGCCTCCCTGCCCCTTTCTACCTTATATGTCTCCCTTCCAGAAAGTTCTCCCTTCCCGGTTCTCCCATTGGCCCTTGCCCCATCACCCCTCTCTCCGAGTCTCCTTATTGGTTCCCTGACTCTTACCCTGCCTGTGTACCACCCCTGTGCCCTCAGATTATTGGTCCTGATGCTCTCTCTGCCCCCATATTTAAACCTGGACCCTCAGACATTTCAGATCTACATCCCTGGATCTCTTTACATGTGGTGCCATATGAAGACTCTTCACTCCTCCTTTACTGTTGACCATCTAGAAGACTTCCAGCTATCCGGCGTGTGTGTGCGTGAGTGTGTGGTGGGGAAGCGGCCTGCCGTGCGGCTCCCTTATGCTGGAGACGCTTGCGGAAGGTTGCAGCAACCTCACCATCTTGCCCCTGCTGCAACAAAAATAGATGTGTTTAGGTTTTTTTCCCCCTTGTAACTCATTTTCTAGGTAGACGTGTTCACTTCATAGCAGAGAATGACAGCAATCTATGACAGCATACAAATACATATTAGATTGCAAGTACTGCTTGCTGAGAGCAAAATAAAGGGTACATGCAATTTACAAAGGGGAAGTTTGCTTGTGATGAGTGGAATAGACAGTGAAGAAGAGTGACTGTGGAGTTGCTGCTACTGAAGACCCACATGGCTGGAGTTGGTGCAGAGTGAAAACAATAAGATCTTAAGTTACTCTCAGCAGGCAATAAGGGCATTTTAAGAAGCCTGCACACCACTACCACTTCTTTCAGAGGAAGTAATGTGCCAGGCACTTTTTCTAAAATTGTTGGGAATAGTACACCCTATCTAGTGTCCCAATTTTTGCATTCTAGGTAATTGTCAGCCTTTTTAAGACATTGGTATTTTGAAGGAACACAGTGAAGAGTATAGAGATTTACATGGCCTCCAAAATTTTCAATTCTTCCTTGTAAGTTATAATGGATATAGATTCTTAACTTTCTGCTCTAGAATGAAAGCCATTTGTTATACCATGCCTAAACAGATTTATTAATAAGTAATAATACTTTCACTTAAAAAAAACTAACAGCATCTGATTTAGGGAGGTCTGATCAGAGCTTATAGCTACAATGTATTTTTAGGAATGTTTCCTAGAAGATATGGAAGGGTATTTTTTTCCTTTTTAATTGAGAAGATGTAGTATAACCATGTACAATTAACAAACACAGGTAAGTAGTTCTCAAAGCTTTAAAGTGTGTTTCAGATCTACCCCAAAGACATGCATTTGGTCACATGAATGTAAGTAAGAATGCAAAACAAGGTAACAAATGTTAAGATAATTATACATATGCCCTTTTTGAATGCCTCCAGCAAAAAAAGAAAAGCAACTACATAAGGCAATGGGAGCTGTGTGATTCCCTGAAGGTGAAGAAACTTGAATTACAGCTGTATAAGAAATTTCAGGCTCAGATCCTTATTGCTTATAATTACTTTTCTCCAAGTGCTAGTCAATGAGAAACAGAAAAGTTAAGTCTACAAAGATTCTTAAATGAACTATTAGCATAATTCATTTTGAAAGGCATACCTCCTACAAATCTACCAACAAGTTTTTTTCAGTCAAAGAGGTACAGCTTCTTCTGAGGTGGAGCAAAGTGTGCCATGCAGTGTTCTACCACGCAATTATCTAAACCAAGAATCTAAGACAATATCCGAGTAAGGCTAGGGGCAGGAACAGGAAGATTTTTTAAAAGGCAGAAATGTATTACTGGATGACATTTAACCAAGGGAAATAGTACAATATGTATTATCTCAGTTTCATTGATCCTAGTCAGTCTAATTGTCATTTGCAATCTAGAAGACAGCTTTTCTAACATGGTCGCGATTCAGTCCTCTTGTGGGACATACATCCAAGACGTGCACTGAAAAGAACCCTGTAACACTAGCCCTTGCAGATACTACCTGTAGGAGAGGCAAACTATGACATAGCTGTGTATAGCTGTGGTAGCACCAAGATCAGTGCAGATAGTTGCCACCCAAATATTTACATGAATCTTTAGTAGATTGTTAAGCAAATTGCTATCACAATAACGGTGCTAACAGCACTTAAACTAGTTAGCTGAAACTCAACCTCTGTGAGTGCACAGAGATAATCACCACCTTCATTAAGAATAAATTTTCTATTGGAAGGAAAACATCACTCCTGACATGCTATTTAGATTCTGTGTTTCCTTAAAGTGCCTTTTGTTCAGTTACTCACTTTGCCTAATTTTAGATAGAGTGAACAGGCTTAATTACATGCAATTGTCAGCTCTGGTACACAGTGCTTAAGTCTTCTCCAACCACCAGCATAGAGTGAGAGAGAGTTCACGTCCTCACTGGAGCTTCATGCGCCTTCTTCTGAAAATGCTGATTATTGCCACACACAGAATACTCATAGTTGGATGCACTGAATCTAATCCAGTATATCATGCCTTATGATCGCAGCTGCTAAACATGTTTGACTGAAAAAGTAGTGGAAATCCTAAGAGAAAGGTAAAGGTGGGATGGTCTGCTCAGGCCATGACAGCAGGTGTAGGGAAGCAAAGCTCCATGAATTTCAATTAATTATTTCATTCATGACACAGAAAAAAAGTAGTATTGGAAGTGCCTAAAAAGACTTCAATTTATGATAAATTAAATTATTTTATACTAGTTTGCCAGAATTTAGACATATAGTTTAACACAGCATTACCTTGTTTGTGTGAATAACTGCAGCATGCTAACATAGGTACACTCATCTGAACTTCACATAATTGTAAATCAGTAGTCTAATTTTACTAGGTTTGCCCACTTTTTCTACTGGATAATGCCCTTTGTAATCCACTATGGAATTATGACCATGGCTCTTAGTTTGTGCAATATAAATGATAGCTTGTCCCAGAAGATTTTAACAATCTTATGAAAGTTGAGTTCACCAAATGTCCAACCCTTGCTTTCTCAATACCTTACCCCACCAGTCTAAGATACAGACAAATTTTATCTGGCTCTCACAGGACAGGAAGCATAGTGTTTGTATTCATATAGTTTTGTTTAAACTAAGAACATAACCATATTTAATCCACTTCATGTTGAATGATCTAATCCTTTGTGATTTTGGAGCCAGGTGAAAGTGCTGCAAGTATTAGCAAGTCCGTATTTCTGGTATAAAATGCCTGGGGTGCTTGAGCTGACACTGTGCATCTGCCTTGCTTAGGTAGCATTTGTCAGTGAAAGACCCTCATTCTCAGCATTTGTGCCCTAGATAGTTTGGCAAGTCATTGCATTTGTATCTCTGGAGTATGCTCCAGTTTTCCTTGACTCTTTTCTGAATAGAGTATGTACTGTCAGGGGAACAGTTATTTCTTCATAAACGATGCCCATGTTGATGACTGTATTGTTTATAAAATTCACCTGTTTTATAGTCAAGCAGTATATTATATAAATGTGAAAATAAAATGCTTATTTTAGGGTCTTAAAGATGCACAGCTGAAGATCTTCTTCCTCTCCTAAATGCAAATGCTATTAAAATCATTTTTTCAGCAATTAAAGAGCATTAGGTAGACTTTCAGCTAAGATAAATTTACCTCAAAAATGTATTCATCACTCTGTTCAAAAGTAAAGCCCCAAAGCAAAATACACATAGTTGCCAGCAGCTTTAGTTAAAGCTAAAATTAGCCATGCTGATTAAGTGGATTTTGCATAACCTGAACTATTAATCCTTCATATTGGTCTTCTTTTCTTTGAAAAATCTTAAAGTACCAATAACCTAAAGGTTTATAGAGTCACTTTTTAATACTACTTAGTTAAGATTTAATCCTTTGTATAATAGTTAACATTGGCACCATCTTTTAATAGCCCAAGATTTCTAACATGCACTTGCTGAACAAAACAGACATTTTCAATTCCAGGGAAATAATGGCAATACATATAGAGTAGAAGAACTTCGATTTAAAGAATTAAAAAATGTACTTACAAGAGATAAAATGGAACTAACAGTAAATTAATCTCTCAGTTTTCACCCTTGCCTTAAATAGTATTCTTTTCATGCTTAATTCTTTCCTCTTCCATTTTCTTTAATTCAGCTCCTTACCTTCTAACAGCTAGATTGCCTCCCATCTTACCTGGCTAAGCAAGATATAAATTACATTTTCCAGGGAGGCCAATAATGTATTTGACTCCAAGTCCCTTTTTGAAAGCAGCCCCTGTTTTATAGACATTTCCTCTGAAAAGGCGAGATAGTACTGAGTCTTGGATCATTCTGTTGGTGTCAGAGGAAAATTAAATTACTGCCTTTAAAAGTTGAAATTGTTCCTATTTTCAGAATAGGTCAAGGAGGAAGGAAGTAAGTTGTTCCTCATAAAGTAGTGTGTCTTTGCAAACTTTGACTCTTGTATGGGGCTGGTCCTGCTAACAGAGGGTGCTTTCTCTGAAGAGTTATCTAACACCTTTTTCTTCAGATTTGCTTGAGGCTAAGACTGCAAATATTATTAGTTATCCAAGCTCAGCCGACACCTGGAAACTCATCAGTTTACCATAACTCCTTTGTGTGCCCCAGCCCTGCCTCAGCATTTCATAGCATTTGCTCATCTGCCTGTTTTTTTATAAAAGTAATCAACCTTCACATTTTGTAATAATTTGCATTTTCTGATATTTATTTTTTTTAGCACCAATAATTTGAAAAGATTTTGGCAGCCCTAGTCATCCTGCTTACTTCATTTTAGAAATAATTAACAGAAATAAGAAAACACCGAGCTATTATAGGTAGCTGGTAATTATAGCTCACACTTCTGTTTTGCCAGTCAAACAATTTAAAAAATCAATTATGAGACAAATTATTAATTAATTGAGTACTAAACATTTTTGCTCTTTTATATCAGCTAAGTTTTTTCATCTGTGTTAGACCATTAATTCATTAATTGTTTTAAACATCACTTCATCAGCAGTAAACTCAAAGAAGCTGACAGTTGTGTTTTGTTTATATATTTGATCAATACAACCAGCTGAAAACTTTCAGATCATTGATCATGTCATGTTCTGCTGAGTAATTGGCCAGTAAAACTGAATGTTTGGAAACTGATGAGTTGGTGGTTCAAGGGTCAGTCCAGCAAGAAACTGGAGCTGGCTAAAGCACACTTTCTTTTCCTCTTTGTCTTTTTCTTCAGCAGGTGGTCTTCTGGATGATCCATGATCTCATAGCCAATCTTCATGAAATTTTTCTCTTTTATAATGACAGATTGTTGTTCCATTGATCAGCTTACTCTGCTGTCTGTACTGCACTGTAGAAGTACTAGCGGTGGTATTCTAGATGGAAAGCATAGTGATATTTATAGGGTTTTTTAAATGTTTTTTTTCTGTCCTTTTCAGCTATTTATGACTTTGTCAGACTTTGTCAAACTTTTATCTTCACAGCTGAAATTTCTCAGACATGATCACTGACCAAAGATCAGTTTTGTCCTAGGTCAGTTACTAAGTTTGAAAAAAAAAAAAATCCAGTTTTGTGATCTTAAGTCATGTAACAGTTTGCTTTTTCTTACATGAAGGGTTGTGGATTTTTTTCTTACAGAGCTTTAAGCAACACTCATATCTGAAGACTTTGAAATTTATCTCAGAGAACACTCAGTATAGACATATTCTTTTCAGTGCTTTATTACCATTCTGTTCCTCTTTGGTAGACTTATACAGATTATCCAAGGTATCTTTCTTGCTAAATGCTATGGACCTTGTGTGGAAAGAAACAGAGCTTTAAGAACAAATGAAGTTGTGAAATTACCAATGTTTGGAAACTTAAATTATTTCCTCTCCTCTGGATGAGGTTCACATCTTAGAATAAATGCAGGCAAGCATTTATCTCGCTAAATAATGCAGTGACTTTGCATGGGAAACAAGCAGCTAGGAGAGATTGCACAATGGTCAAGGAAACATAAAGAGACACAGTGTCTGCAGAAGTGAGCAGGATGAGTGAACTCATGGGAGGTTGCAAGTATCAGATGCTGTGAGTGGGATAATGGCATTACTCCATAGAGTTCCCTGGCTTATGTTCAAATAACCAAACAATTTTTTTGCTATTTCCAGCCTTAAAGAAAAGTTTCTTTAATTTATCATATCTATGCAAACATATTATTCAAGCTTTTAATGATTGTTAAGAGGATAAATTTTAAAGTGCTTGGTGGGCAGTGAGAGAGATAAACCACTATGGAAAAGCATAGCAGTTTTTTGATGCCATCTAATGGAAAAGCTATTGTTTTCAGATAGGTTTGTCACTTCTGTTAAAATTCTGGTCCTATAGTCAAATACTTATCCATCCTCTTAGTAGATTGTGATCACAACTCTCTTCAAAAGCAGCTATAATTATGTCTTCTATAAAATCACCTCTTTCTCTTACAGATTCACAGGAAAAATTTGAATGATCAAAAGGTAATCTTTAATGTCATTATAGTGTTCATATTTGAATTGGTTGTATACTGAACACAAGCTTTTAATATTTCCTTCTCCATAGAAGCTGAGATTCTATAGTCTTGACTTTAGGCAATCATTCAACTTTTAAATTTTTAAGATACAAAGTAAATTTAGTACAGAAAGCTTGCTATTGCAAAGTTATGGATGAAAAGATATATTTCAGCATCCACTCAGCAGTACATGCAGGTTACTGCAGAGAAGGGCAGAGCTATGTGATTTTGGATTTCAGGTCTTCTTTCTGACATTTTAACATTTCAGTTACAAAGCTTTGTTAATGTCAGCTTTTGAAGGAATGTACGAGGATTTGTATTCTGTTGAGCATTTCAACAAACATGATTGCCAGAACAAAGCAGAACTGTGTATTTACTTTCAGTATATACCTAAATATGAAAGACAATTAAAGCTAACAAAAAACTTGTAGCTTTCCATTTTTATACTTATATATTGTAAAGTAAACATCTATCTGCATGTTTCCCTAGCTTTTCAGAAGTGTGCTCAGTGACAGGTAATTTTGCAGTAGGTGTGAGAAGGTACAGATAGGTATTGTCCTCTGAAAAGGACATTTGCCTGATGAAGGATCTAAATGTTTTCCTAATCCTGATATTGATCTTTTGTGTGGCTTTTGAGAAATCATTTCTCTTTTCATTAGGGGCTCTTTTCTCCTGCATAGTACCTTTCCAGGGATAGAGAAGGATCTGTGCATAACAGCACTATAACCTTTTTGCACTGGAATGCTTCTAGTATTGTGGCCCGAAACAATTGGTATGGGTTGATTTTTTTTGGTTTTTTTTTAAGGATTCTTTGTCTTTTGGCAGTGTTGCTTCCTACTTATTGTGTTCTCTTTCCATTGTTTCATCTGTGAACCCTTCTCACGTGAAAACTCAGCACATTCAAGGAAAAAAAAGAGAAAAAATTATGCATAAAGAAATGCATATCACCTTATTTTTAAATGGAGAATAAACCAGTGCCTAGAGAAATTAATGGCTATAAAGTGTTCCTTGCAAATACCCAGATCTTCTCTTAAGAAAGTGTTCCCAGCTTGCTCTGTCATGCTGACGATCTCACTGAACTGTTACAGGAGTACAAAGATTTTGTTCATTTTAAACCTTCTCCTTGAATGGCAAAGGTATGCTTAAGGCACTAATCCAGCTGGATAACTGCAAGCTCTATAACCAATAGCACATGACATAAAGCATGATGAAAGATACATATCTTGGATCTGTTCTAGGCATCAATCCAGGGCTCTGTTCTGTAACTGCAGGAGAAATGCTGAACCTGTAGCCTTTAGAAAACCCTTAGAAAGCTTGTGTATAGCATATGTTTATGAGGACTTGGCTAATCTTGACTGGGAGAACGAGAGTGAAATAAAAAATCCAAATCCCTCTTGCAATACCTATATAACATCCCATGACATAGTGGAAGTTCAGCCATGTTGAAAAATGACTGCAAAAGTAGCTTTAAAAGCATCAGTTACAGTCACATGGAAAAAGATATTTTGATGGACGAAAAATTTAGATAACTTTCATGTGTTATTGTCCCCTCCTTTTATTCCAGTTGATTAAATGGTTTATTTTGGTATTCTACTTGTAGAAGTGTGATAGAATTTGCATTTTTCCATTGCACTCTGAGGAATTCTGGACTAAGACTTTTAAAAGGAAGAAAAGAGTGAATATTGAAAGATGAGGTCTAAAAAGAAATTACTATGACTTTTTGATTTCTTTGTCTTGCTGTTGAAAACTGAGATTTGAAATCAAGATATTTTGTCAGAATACTCCATTGTGATACTCTTTTTATCAAAAAGATATCCAGGATACCAAAAAAAAGAAAAAAAAGGAAAAAAAAAGAGGACTTTCAAAGTTTGGAGCATGATAAGCAATATGTGCTGCTTAAGACACTCATCTGGTTATTGAGAAATGCATATTCTAACCTGACTCAGGCCAAATAAGAATTGGACTCTTGCAAATATTTCAGTTAACACCTCTAATAACCATTGCATCTATTCTTCATTGTTTCAGAATACAAGTCTGGCTGCCTTTTCCTTCTCAGTCTCAAATTCTTATGGGTGGTATGGATCAGAGGTGTCTGAAACATGAGATTTTTGCAGGAGTAAAACAAGATAGCTTTAGCACCTCTAGACACTGAATGAGGAGTGAATCAAAATTGGGACACCAATGACACGTGCTTGTCAACATACCTTTGTCCTATCTATTAAGATTCCTTAAATTTGGACCCAGTATAAGCCTTGGAGAAGAAGTACATATTATATAAGCTCAGTGGTGAACTTGTTCATGTTTGGTTGTGCAATCTGCCAGAGATTCTGAATGCTTTGAGAACACTTCAGCCCCCATTGGCTTCTTTGCATTAACTGGTTTGCACTGTTCCTACAGAGATGGAGCAGGCTCTTGGGAGACCCAACAAAAGTTTCCGTGCTGATTTCCTGCTACTGCCAAAGGCTTTGTATTTGAATAAAAATACAAACCAAAACAAAACTGATGCTAAGATCATGAATACAGGCTAGAAACAGAACATGAAAATAGTTGGTAATCAGTAGAGTGCAGTCTGTTGGAGAACTTGGAACTCAACATAAAGTTACTCTTTGGCAAGGAAACAAATAACTGAAACCAATGGCAAGCTGTAATAAAGTCCACCTAAAAGGTAAGAGCTTTCTATTGCTACAACCTTTTGCCTTGGCTTAGATTGAGAGGAGAGTGATGTGGGTAGCACCAGTAGCACCACCGCTGGACAGATTTTGAATACATTTAATAAGCTGCTATATGTATTCAGCTAAATAATGATAAATTACAAAATCTGCTTTCCAAAGGCTAGAAAATGAAAAGTTGCCTTTGATCCCCTACCCCAATTTATGCCATAGATCATGATGTAGTTTTTTAATTACATAAACACCCACTATTTTTTACACAGACCTCCATGGGAATGTGAGGAACCAGAAATATTTCTAAGAGCTTGGTGTGTATGTGCACCCAATATCCACATCCTCAGAGCTCTATTGCCTCCTATGGCATATCAATCACTCAGCAGCCAAAGGCTTTAATACCACAACCATTGGAAGGTCTATTCACCAGTTTAGTTTGAAAGAGGCAATTAAGAGAGAATCAAAGGAGCTAGATCTAAAAATAGACTTGCTTACCCAAAAACTCTACTTTTTTTGTTGTATGCTTATAAAATCCTGATGTATTTCATCAAAAGGGGGAAAATGTGTATAATTTCATCTACACAATGCGACTGTCCAGTTTACATTGTGCCGGGCTAAAACATGAGAAAAGAGCTAGAGCTTAAATGGAATGAAATACTATGTTTATCCGTGTGACTTCTTTCTTAAGGATACAACCTTTCTCATGGTAAAAAGGTCAGTGCTGCACCATTATGCCTACTTTTTTAAATTAAGGTCTTTTTTTTACTTATGTGTTGAAATCAAGAAATAGAGAAAGCTATGTTAAACAGTTGTATTGATTTTTTTTTCTTTTTTATTCTATTAGTTTAGCTTCAGGGTCAGGTATGTGTTTTGTGATATTTCCAGCATAACATAATCCTGAGACATCACTGCAAAGCTGTAATACTGTTTGGAAGACTATATATAAATATATATATGTGTGTGTGTGTGCGTGCGTGTGTGTATGCCTGTATAAAACTCAAGTTGTTTGAAAAATAACCTGTATTTACTGAATTTTAAATAGGTATTTGAATTACTCTGTCAAATTAAAGTACTGCTGTACATCTCCCTTTCCAGGTGCAAGCAATGAAAAATGAAGAGTACAATGGATAGTATTTCTTGCAAAAGGAAAAAATATTTGCAGGATAATGATGTAGCACAAATCTTTTGAAAAGTAATATCAACTACTGTCTCTCATAGTGTGCTGCTGCTTAACAGTAGATGGTTCTATATTGCTGATACAGGGAAGTGAATTTTATGTAAATGCACTAATATAATGGGATTTCTTAATCCTGACTGCTGGAAGAAGCTTTTCAAGCATATTTGCTAAAGTCATAGTCAATGTCATTAGTCATAGTCAGTGACATGAGAAACAGCATTTCTGGAAGAAAAAGAAAATGAAAGATACAGTTTCAGTGCTATATAACTAGTTGCACTATTTCAAGCTAATTCTGAAAACAAATAGTGGGACTCTGCAGGACTTTATACATATTATAAATGTTGAACTAATTTTGTTTTGTCAATATATCCCCAATATAAAACTGGTCTAGGTAGAGCCATTTCATGGTTTATTCTATGATTGTGTTAAAATTAATAATAATAATAACAATAATAATAAAACCCTTTGAACAAAAAAAAAAGCAGTAAAAAGTGTTAAGAATTTTTTTATGTTATTAGTGTTTTGGTGAGAAAACCTGCATGTAAATTTTAAAAAATAGTGTTTCTGTGATAATTCAGTTTTAAATCCAGGTTTTTCTGATGGTGTTGATTTTTGGTTTTTCATGGTCTTATGAATCTTGCTTGAAGCATTTCCCCTAGTACCAGCATTTGTAATGTGTCTCTTTCAAGTACATTTTCTGGTGCCTAATGTTACAGTTGCACCAGCTTTTCAGGCTTTCTGTGAGGCTGCAACATCCATATTTGTTCAGCCATGTATTCTCACAAATGTTAGTTATCTTTCAAATTTGGTTGGCGGTAGTTAGTGATTTTCACTGATATTGTACCTGTAAGTGTTCAAACTTCTTAGCAATGGTTTTACCCCCTGTGTGGTGGGATATCATGGCAGCACACACCTCTGTCCCCTGGGAATGCACTCTAACAGGGACTGCTGCTCTCTTGTTGATGGTATTTGGAGTCAGAGGAAAGAAAAAACATTCCTGTGCTGGGAAATATGTAAGCTGTGAAAGAATGGGAGAATAATATAGACATTACCTATATAATCTTTCAGCAATAAAACCCAAGTAATCTGTCAGGTTTCTAAGGGTGAGAAGGGAGAAGTTTCAGAAACAGCAAAACAAACAGATACGGGGCCTACGTTTTCAAATGAGCCAAATTTGACTTCAGGTTTTATATTCATATGGGCACTTAAATGATGTTCCAGAGTGAGGTAACCCTTGGATAAGGTGCTAGGATTTTGAAGTAAAAAATGGGGCATACCTAGTATAAAAAATGGGGCATTTTGGTTTCAAAGCAGAACTTGGTATGTGCAGTGAAGATTCTATGTACACGGTTTTGAATATTTAACTCTGTAGTGAAATAGCCTACAGATTCATGGCATAAATAGGGAAATTGTGCCACTTTCAAACGTGTAAGACTTTGCCTTTTATTTTTAAAATATTAACAAGTTTAGCTCAAGATCATTCAGATGTACCAATTGCGGCCAATCTGATAAATGTCAGCAGATATTTTCCTGGCAAAATCTTATTCAGCAAGTTTGCCAGTAGGTAGCTCTGCAAACATCTTGATACTCTCAGTTTCTGGAAAATGTAGACAGCTCTCTCTGAAACATCAGTGTAAGGGTGCTGTCTCAGCAAGCAGAGTGCATTCACAAGGGACCAGAGGGCCTGCCTATGCTTCTGGTATTTTTTATGTTGTTTTTCATTTGTATATCTTCCTTTACTTATCCAGATATTTTTGCATTATGGCTCATTGTTTTTAAGCTTGTTCACCTAATATAAGAATGATCCAGAAGTGTGGAACAGCAGGACATGCCAAGATATAAGTGAATAGATCATGGTTTTACATGAAAGGGCTTTTACCAGGTTTTCTACTGAAGTGTGCAAGTTTAAAGCTGTGGATCAACGCCCTGCTCTCTGCACACTCAGTGTTGTGTCACAATGTGGTGTCAGTGACAAACTCCTGAGCAGACAAGCCCACTTAAAAATACTGTATGGAGGCACTCAGCAATAAAGGACAATTGCCTTCAACATCCAAGAACTACCAAAGACTTGTGAAGACTGATGACCAATATGGAATATCACTTTACTTACATACTGTACATCCTGATGCTGCTGCCGTGCTGAACTGCTGAAACTGTTTCTGGTACAGGGAGTGATGTAACTCTAGTTTGGCCCTCCACTATAGTTTGTGTAGAGTTATTACCAGCAAGATTAATTTGTGTGAGCTCCTCAACTGCAGTTAACTTGCTCACAACTAGCTTTAGGTCTGCAAGATATTGTGCACATATATCTGGTATTGGAAAGCTCATAGCAGCTGGCATTACATCGGCAATTTCCTCAGGAATATCAAAAAATTCAAGCTGCCTGATACAATTACCAGCAGCAGTGGGAGAATATTTTATTTCTTCAATCTCAGGTTTTTTTATGGTCTTTTAGCCAGTGGCTCACTGTTACATCATTCACTTTATGAAGGACAACACCCTGTTATATGAATGGCTTCCTTTTAAGTTTTCTTCCTGGAAAAAACTTCATGGCTATAAAATCTCTAACCATCTGACTGATAGTCTTTTTTTTCAGTGCCCATGCTATATGCAGAAGAGGACTGATGGTTGTAGAGCTGCTTTAAGATGAGTCATTACTTGTTTACTTATTCTTTAATAGTTTTGCCCAAATTTCACTGTTAAGAGCTACTGCTCAGTTACAGATTCTTGCCTATTTTTCCTGATGTTCTTAATTTTGAATCTCTTCCAGCATTACAGCTCTCCAGATTTTTTACCTGTTACCATCTGTTGATTTTTTTACCAAAATATTATTCATCTGTTTTCTAAATGTAATCTCATTGCAATATTCTGCCTGTGTTTCTAATCTTCCCATGAACCCTTGAATTATTTCTCCATTTTCAGCAGTGTGCTCAGCTCCTCCTAGTTTAATAGATCTGCAGATTTCATTAATGTACCATTTACTCCCTCTTCTAGCTCATTATTGAAGCTATTAAATGAGATCAGAAGTAATACTAATCTTTGTGTACTGCACTAAATGCCTCCCTTCAAAGTTATTGTTTATCATTACCCTTCATTGTTTGTCATCACCCTTCATTTCAGTCAACATGATAGTTCATTTCCAATTTGATTTAAGTTTGGGAACAGAATTTTGACACATTGGAGATGAGAGAAGAAAGGCTAATCAACAATACAGCAGAGGCTTCTAATTAAGGCTGAATTTAGAGCATCTTAAAGTTAGGAGTCCTCTGGTGCAGCCACAGTGTAAGGTGGAAACTGTCTCCATCACTTTACTGGGAACACCTTAAGCCCACTGCTAAAATACCCTAAAAAAACCTCAGTATTGTGCTAAAAGTCAGACATATGACAGTATAGCTTCAGCTGTCTTATTCATTAATTTTGTATTACTATTAAAAAAATGGAGTTTGTCTGGCAGACTTCAAAGTGTTTTAGTAAATTTGTTTCTCAATAGCTGCTCTATTATGTTGCCAGGGAGGGAAGCTAAATTTATGAGTAGCAATTACAAAGAGAACTCACAGAAGATGTGAAATTCTATCTTTGGCTGTTTCAGAGACATACAGTCTTGCTTCCAAGAAGCTATATCTTTGCTGGTCCCTGCACATTGTAAAATTTCAGGAACAAGATTTTAATTTTCACCACCCCTTCAAAGTTTAATTTCTAAACTCTGTAGTAAATACTATTAAAGATATTTATAATATATCATTAGAAAGCATCAATTCAATCAGGAAAATCTCCTTTGACAAGATAAAGTTCCTCTGATAGTAATTATCCCCACATGACTTAAAGTACAACACCAAAGCTTGTTCATCTTTCACCTTAATAAAATATCTAGCATTTTGTAAAGTTAGGTTGCCAACCCTTAGCATCAGGGCCAATTACTCCTGCTTTTTTTTGACTGGACAAAAAAAATCTTTATCCAAATACATTTCAATACCCAGGAACTGCTAGTTTTTTCTTACGAACACTTGGCTTGAGCTCATTCAGTTACATATAGTCTGTGCCGGTGCAAATGCAGACCTTAAATCTAGACTGGAAAAACATTGCCTTTAGATAGAACTTAATAGTTCTCTGAAAATTTTGTATGTGTTGAACAAAACAATGGGACAGTGAAGTACTGAAATTCAGGTTGGGACCAGGTTATTTGTTAGATGTACGGAGAATTATCAGAGTAAGAAGGCAGGTGCATCCTAGAGGCCATGACATGCAGTGGGTCTAATGAAGATATAATTTCAAAAAGGAGTGAATTCATGAATCCAGAAATACAACCAGAAGTGGGATCGCAAATGTAGAAGTTGCATTGCCAGAAAAGTTTGAGCTGAGTTGCTATAAGCGCAGCTTCTCTGAATTTTTAAGCTCTGCAACCTTCAGTATCTGCCCACTTATCTGACATAACCTGGTATCTCATGACTGTGAATCTGTCTTAACCTCTGAGGCAAATTTTGTTCACTCTTGCCCAGACTGATTATGGAATATTTTCCTCCTACTCAATCTCTCCTAAAACCCATCTCTGTTGATTCCTGATAGGGAATCAGCAGTGACACTTTTTAGCCTTTGTTCTGGGATGTGGGGATGTAGTAAAACAAAGTCTTCTCCCCCAACTGCATCAGCCCTGATGAGCCGTTAATGACAGGTCGTTTGCAACAACTGCCCGGTGCATGTTCGGCCCTTGGGACTGCAGGCTGGGGTTAGATAAGATAAGGGGAATCCTGTGGTGAGGTAGGGCCTCTTTTGGCTTCACAAAAGACACAGCTGGGAGAGCTTCCCCCTGAAAGCACCACCAATGCTCACACCCATCCTGAGGAGGCCATCTCTGTTAATGGGCCATCATGGACAATGGGCAGCTGGAACGACCCAACCACCCAGAACCTCCCAAACTATCTTATCTTATCATTCCATTGGGAAATGCTCTGCCCTGGGGGAGGTACATGGACATTCCTGCGGGAATGTAATGAAGCCTGCCTGGACCCTGAGGTACACTCTCTGGCACCGACTTCCAGGAGCTGCAGAGGACTGCCACTCTCAGCTGGCTGCAACCCCCACTCCCACTGGACTGCAACCACTGCCCAACTGGACTGCAGCCTCCCTGCCTCCCCTGCCTCACCAGCGCCCCCACCCGGGTGTGGCTGTAACTACACCACAGGGGAAACCGGGTGACAGGCGGGACTCTGTTACTGGTGTTTGTTGTTGTTATTGGTGCTGTTTGTTCTGTTGGGTTATATCTATCTATCTATATATTTTAGTAAAGAACTGTTATTCCTTTTCCCACGTTTGTGCTCAGAAGCCTCATAATTTCCAAAGTTATGGTAATTTGGGGGAAGAGGTAATTTCTTCCCTTACAGGAAGGTTCCCACCTTCCTTGGCAGATATGTGTCTTTCAAACTAAGACAGCCTTGTTTTTTTGCTTAAGCATTTTTATAAAACTTTTTATTGGATTTTTATTGTTACTATCTCCTGTCTGCCACTCTCCCCCTATTATTGAGTTACATACTTATTATATCTTTTATGAAATTTAATTGTATTATTCTATGGGGAAAAGATTTAATGTCACTTAAATTTTCAAAGGTACCTACCAATAACATGTAATGATGTAAAAAATAAGCGTTATTACTCTGGTTCATTAATACTTATTAATCATGATTTTAGGTGGCCCTGTTGAGTTTTACTGTTAACTGTCCTTATCGTGTAGATAAAAGCCTAAGGATGCTGTTTGAACCAGAGAACGTTGACTAGTTCATTGCATTGATTTTTGGTCATCTGTATAACGCACATGAACGATATGTGTGTTTGCCTAGACCACGTGTCAGTATGTGTTTTGGGAACAAGTTCGTATGTTGTGCCTCATTTCACCCTTTGTTCTTTTGTATTCAAGGGGCTTTTACCTTTCCTTTGAAAGACACTTGAGGAAATGCATGCCTGCTGTGAAAGCCTGATTTATTTTGCATTGCATCTGCACTGTCTGGTTCTGCAATATTTGTTTTGGAATTAAATCAACTTCCCTGCATCTCTACAAAGGATTTTTTTTTTCCTCAGAAATTGACTCTTTTATTGTGTGCATTTCTGGCAAATGTGCATTGACTGTATTAGTGGCTTTTCCATGTATATTAACGTTTCTTATTTTCATTATTAAGGAAAATGTCAGTTACGTCTATAATGCTTTGCAAAAGTAGGCCCTCACCCAGAAAGATTTCAAAATCAAGAGGGTATAAGTGGAGTAAAAAAGAAGAAAAAATACTAGTGGTCATACTTTACGGCAGTCCAATATGTGCAGATACTGACCTTGGCAAAAGTGGTATGGATGTAATGTTTTAATAAATGGGGGAAAAGCTCCAATAAGTAAAAAAAAAAAAAAAAAAAATTGCAGTAGTGCCATCTAGTGTGCCAGGTGTTGCAGTTTTCTGGAAAGGGACAGTAAGCTACTTTCAACCTATCCCACTTGTTACCTGACTCTCCTCCTGCTGCTGTTCCCTTTTCAGTCTGCTGACAGGAGAGCAGTAACAGCATTGACAGAAGGTAGAGGAAGAGACCTGAGGGCTGTTTTGCAGATGCTGATTCTGGCACACATGCCATAAGGTTGTCATTGCTGCTCTAAAAAAATGAGCATCCATGGGGTTTTAAAGAAGGAGAAAGATAGCTGTTCTGTCTGTACTCCCATACAAATCTTGCTCTTCTACTCATTGGTTTCCACTGAAAAACATGTAAAGACTAAAACATCCTTTCTCACTCACTGCAGGCAAGTGTTCTTGGTGTTGGGAGAGAAAAAATAATAATTTTGATGCCAGAAAAGAAGAGGGGCTCCTGGTTTTTGAAGTTTACTGGAAGAGGTGGAAATTATTTTTTTGCCTGGTGGCTAAAGGAATTAGGTTGAATAGAGGGTCCACAAAGTTGTCTGCATGGGAGGTGGGATGTGATAGGGAAGTGAAGGGTAATGGGGATTTGTTTGTATACTAATGCTTTGTACTAGGAGGAACCCTTTCACTGTGACCACCCTAGGCTTTTCCACTGCTGCCTTTTCCACTTTCACTGATAGCTGGCCAAACCCCTCTGCTTTAATCCTGAGATATGCAAAGTGCATGGCTTACCCTTCAGTGTGTGAAGCTGCACAGGGTTTACTTTTGTCTTCAGTATAGAATCTGCTGGTACCAAGTGGAAGAGTGATCAAGCCAGCAAGTGTTGTCTGTAAACGAAGCTGACATCTCCACAGCACACGTAATGCTGTGTATTCACCTGTCCTCTGCAGCTGGTGCCGGAGGATATTGCTTTTCCAGTTGGATTTGCTTGGGGTGCAGCTACAGCACCATATCAAATTGAAGGTGTCAATTTTTAGCTGTCAAAGTGTTAAGGAAGTTTTAAGTGAACGAAAAGTCTGGATCCAGGAAGGAGAGTGTTTGATCTTTGCCTTGTTGTGTAGACACGACTTCTGATGCAAATCCATGTAGGACTTCTGTTTAAACATGTCTGATTTGAGTAAGAAGAGGGTAAGATGTTTCAATTCTCAGAAATATGGCTGGGTAATGGAAATGGAGGAGGAACCCTTCACTAGCTATTGAGAGTGAGGGGATAAAACAGCAGATATAAGTAATTTTTTCAACTACTTCTTCTGTGTGTCCTCTCTGTAGAGCTAATTTAAATAGATTACTATTGGTTATTCTGAAACTGGATGGGAGAACTACCTCATCAGACAGTGGTACTCACAAGAAGTCTTCAGTTAGGAACTCATCACCAAAGATTGTGAAAAACAATGAGCTGAGAGGTTAACAGTTGGACTTGTGGAGGCTGTCCCCCAGACACATGTGTCATGTTTCCAGTGGAATGGAGGGGTCAGTGAAGGGATTTGTGCACCACAACATGAAAATATGTTGCAGGTTAGGGAATGTAAACACATGAACATGTAAACATGGGAAAACCTACAGCTGTAATCTCTCCAAACTTTATTCTTTCATAAATGTGTCTTTATAAACCTCCAAAATACGTATAGACCTGATTTTCTCATATTATACCCGGCAGCATACAGGCACTTAACTCCCATTGATTTCAGTACCTAAATGGGATTTGTAGATCGTAAATTGTCTTTGAGGATGTAGCCTTTAGTTCTTGGTTATTGCTGAAATTGAGAGTACTTGCCCATGCTCGGTACCTTTTAACGAGCTCAGTTCACTTCACCTAATAGACTGTACAGCTCGCTGTTCCCAGGGAATCAATATTCTGGGCCAGATTCTAACTTGAGTTCTGCAATGCACATAGCTCTAGTAACTAATTTTTAAAATGTGAATTGTGTATGCACATAGAATGTCATTATAATTTCCCACCTTTTGAGTGGCTAGTTGTGCAACTTTAATGTTCTCTTAATGTATTTTTAATGAACTTTCTTAAGGTTTCTGAGTGGGAAAAAAGGAAGAAAAAAAAAAATCTATACTATGGTCTAGATGCTACTCAAATGACCATTTTCCTGCAGAAGTAAGAAACTCAACAGGGAATTCCTTCTGAAAGCTTTGGAGTCTGTGCAGCTTCCAACTTAGAGGCAGCATGATTGAAGCAATAGTTCTTGTAGAATCCAAACTCAGTTGCTGCACATATCACAAAATACACAGTGCATGAGGCACGAGCTGACAGGCTACTTTATTTTTTACTGTCAGTTATGTATTTATGCACAGCACAACCTTCTCCACTCTGTATATTTCAAAGCGCTAAAAAATCATACCAATTGTACTCTGCATGCTCAAAGTGCAGCTTTCAAAGGTTCATGACTCAGTCAAATCAAAATCAATTTGCACCAGAACATTCAAAAGCACTTCTTCTTACTGAGGGCCATTTCTATGCTAAATTTCAGCTCTCTGCTTGACTTTTTTTTTTTAAGAGGGAAAAGTTGCAAAAAAATTCTTGTAGTGGTAAAAGTGGTTTTCTTCACTTCTTTCATATGCCAAATAGTGTAACTGCATTAATTCAAACAAAATTACACTTTTTGGTCAGAGACCAGGTCAAGAAAATATCACTCCAAAAGGTGGAAGGACAACTGAATTAGAAGACAAGAATACTTGGAAAAGTATGTGAAAACTTTAGTACTCTGATCAGTAATATTCCTGCTTTAGTAGCTTCACCTACTTGGAAAAGCAGTCTATTTTATTCAGTTGAGATAATTGCAAAGAATGGGAAACATGTATTATAGTAATTTATGTTATTCATTTGATGGCATGTCCTGTGCTGATTTGGCACCTGTCTCACCTGAGTGTTGGAAATGTAATATCTGTTCCTCATCAAAATTCTTTCCTGGCCCCAAAGCTCACTAAAACTCTGGTTATGTCTGTGCTATGGAATGCTGTGTAGGATTCTGAACAGGCTTAGAGGTGCAAGCTTGGTTCGTGAAGCAGAGTAGAGCTCTGTGCAGACTAAGTGTGGCTCAGCAGGATGTGTTAGTGTATGTAGAGCTTTCTGTTGCCTTGGCTGGATTCCTTCTTACACTTTATTAGGTAGCTCAGATACTCGGCACTGTACAGAGAAGGCTCTTTGAACAGTGTGAGGAATGTTTGAAAGTGGCTCTGTTTGCTACAGCCCTGCTCAGGGCGGTGCAGTGGCTAATGACCACTGGGGTAGTACTGTACTCTGCTGAAAACCAGATGCTTCTCCTCCTCCTACCTCCCACCTCCTTTGCTGGAGGAAGGCAGACAAAAAAGGAATCATTCAGCATCTGCTCTAGATGATGATTCTTAACTGAAGGTGTGTTATGGCAGCTTTTGGCTTCCCTTCACTACAACCACAGTGAAAAAAGAGCTGTAGCGAATAATATGGTGCAGGAAATCTGCTCTTAAAGGCTTCTAAATGCTAGGTACCACCAAAGAATTACTGTTATTTATTATTTTCTGCACTTCTCTCAGATGACTATTTATTTCAGCAGTCATGTTTGAAATTTGAAGCAGGATATAGAAAACTTATAGTAATGTATTTTTCTGAGGAGCATACAGACAGAGCACAAAGTCTATGATTAATTCTGAGATTAAGAGAAACTCAAATTGTCTGGATCTAAAATTTGACCTACTTTGAAGGTTGTCCCATGTAAAATTTAATTTACTGACCAATCAAATGTAGATGTATGGGTGTTCGTGTGCTGCAATAAAATTCTGTAAAGATCATGAAATGTGACAATGATCTCTGAAAAGCTAGGTTATAGAAGTGATATTACAGATTTTAGTGATGCTTTAAATTAAGTGTCTTCAATATGCTTAACCTTGCATTAAACTTAGATTTAATAAGACAGATGTATATTAAGTACTGAATATACTTAAGGGAGCAATCTTGTGTTGGCAGGGGATGGACTCAATGACCTCCTAATAGTTCTCCTCCATCTCTAATTTCTATGATACTAATTGATTATTAAAACACTTTTATTGAGGATGGATATGTAGCTATTATATAGTTATTAATCTTACAACCCAACTGATATTTAATTTATACATAATTTTAACACACAATGTCATTTTAGTTTTTAAAGAGTAACCCTGGAACGGTGCAACGGTTCACTGGGACTCTGAAAAATCTTAGTGGTAAATGAGGTTGGCCATTTTGAGGTTAATTGCAATTTTATGATTAAATCACACTTTACAGTGGTTTACAAAGTAAAGCAAGTTTACATAAAAAATGATATGTTTGCCTCAGCTACAGCTTTGCTGAGGAAAGACAAAAACTTGTAATGAAGAAACGTGCATTTATTTGAATTAAATATTATATGTTGCTAAATGTCAGACAACAGTTAAATTTTGAATATTTTAGCGGTAATCTGTCTATCTCAACTTTGGAATTGTGAAGAAATGTCCCAAAACTCTGAAAGTTTGGGGAAAATGGTGCAGTTCTTTTGAACATTCAAAATTAATTTCTGTGGATGTCTGGCTAAACAAAAAGCAGAAGTTTTGCAGGGCTGTGTTATTAATTCAGCTTGTATATGCCTAGGGCCATAGCTCATAATGGCATTCCTTTCCTTTTAACAAACTGTCAGGATTTTCAAAGGACATCCTGAAAGCCATAAGTGCCTATTTGTTGGTTGTATTTCTCATACCCTAAAGGATTTCTTTGGTATGGACTGATCTTTTACATTTATGGATGTAAGTTGCATTAAAAAATGCTCTTTGTGAAAACCTGTAATATCTCAAGAGTGGCAAACATCTGATTTTTGGCTGAGGAAGTCTGAAGAGTGTTAGCACTCTGAATGGTTTTTTTTAAACAGGATTTTCAAATCATAAGCAGCAAGTAAAAATATGAATAAATGCAAAATCTAATGCAAATATGTATTAATGCTTGAAAGTTCCTAGTTGCTTTAGATGATATAAGGAGAGGATAGGGAATACTTCTCATTTTGCCCAAGGGATTCTGAGGGATTTGTGCCTACTTTGTGATAAATATTTACATGCAACATATGTCTTTTGATGTCAAAAGTGTAATGACCAAGTTTTGTTTTTCAAGCAGAAGGCTGGAATGCAGATGGAAAGGGCCCTAATGTCTGGGACATATTCACCCATCAGGGAGGAGATCGAGTTTTCAAGAACCAGACTGGTGATGTAGCTTGTGGCGGCTACACTCTGTGGGAGGAAGATTTGAAATGTATCAAACAGCTTGGATTGACTCATTATTGCTTTTCTCTTTCCTGGTCACGTCTGTTACCTGATGGGACGACAGGTTTCATCAACCAGAAAGGCAATTGTTTCTTAAAAATAGAAGGTTGCAGCTTTAATTCAAGGTTATTGCTGCAGTCTGGCATAATTAATCCAGTATGCTCTTCTGCAGTGTAGCTTTGAAATTGCAACTTTTTTTCAAAGTAATTATGGGATGATTTTTTATAGGTTTGCAACAACTTACTAATTAATATTCTAGATCCCCTTGGATAGCACAATCTTTTGGGATAGGATTATTATTATGTTTCCTATGTATCTTTTTGCTTACTCCAAGTCTTTTTAATTGTAACTCTAAATCATTTTGCTTCATCAGAATGTTTATACTTTCAGGGATCCTAGCCATGAGAATATTTTTGGATGGCTTACAATAGACAAGTTATCTCATTTGGCAAGTGCATTTAGATATCTTATCAGTATACACCAATGTACTGAACTTCCCATCAACAATTTTGCACTGAGGGACATACTTTTTCCAGACATTTCTCTTTAGCAAATTAGAGAGGATTCTTCAGACTCTGATAGGAACTGTGCTTAGTTCTCTGACAAACAGAAGTTCTGAAGAGAATAATTTTCACAGTCTCAGCAGGCAATGTATATGTGTAAAGGGGTACAACATATAAGTAAGCTGCTCAGATTGCTAGAAGTCAGATATAAAATTTGTTTAACTTCTGATTCATTTATTTTAATGCCATTGGTGTGAACTGGGGGAGAGATTAAGGTCACTCACTAGGAAAAGATAGGAAAGGGCAGTTTTGCCTACAGAACACAGGGAATAGAGGAAAGAAGAAATAAAGAGAATTGTGAAGAATGAAAGCAACTGAAGCTGAACCAGAAACGATGGGAGAATCAAAGTAGCTGGCTGAGGTCTCTTGTATGCTGAGAGGATAATGTTCCAAGGAGAAAAAAAAGCAAAGTATATTTGAATGAACCTCCGACTCTCAAATCTACCTCCTACTCTTCTGAATCTCAATTCTACCTCCTACTCTTCTGCATCTCAGTTCTACCAAGAAGATATAAATCTTTATATTTCTAGGGCAGTATTTGCCTTGGCAATTCCTTTCTTCTGATTTGAAGGTTGCAAAGATGGAATGCTACAAAGGATAGGACTTCTTAGAAAATGCTCTTCAGGTTATCCTTATCTGTACTAGGATGATACCAGCAGAAGCAATCTTTTTCTGCAGAATTTTGGTCATGTAAAACTTGGCTGTTCAGTAGACAGCAGCCTATCCTCTGCATCCTGCAGATTAAAATTTTCACCAGAGAGTGGAGGAGCCTTTGTTTCAAGATTTCAGAAAAGGAGGGCTGGTAAATCTGCTGTAAACAGACCAGTCAGTCATTTTTCCCTGCAGAGCAGGCCAGATACATGTGCCAATATCCCAGAGAGGCTTGAATTGAAGCCTTTTCTTTGCCACCAAAATTTACAATATGTGGCCCACTTTCACTGGCACTGCTTGTCTTTCCCTTGGAATGCTTTTTGTGGTGTGTTGAATTTAAATTTGGCTGAGTCGTTGTGGTTTCTTTCCTGTACTGATATTCCTTCAGCTGGGGCTGTAGGCACTGTAAAACCCCACCAAGCTGCCTACTGACTGGGCTTTGTTATTTAGTTGTCAGAGTGGGCAGTAGCAAGTAGACATTCTGAATCCACTCGGTAAGAAAAGCTAACATTTTGACAGAACTCTGCTGTAATTTCAGAAAATGTTCACTTGATCCCCAGTATAAGCAGTTGCCTGATTAATATTATGAACTTTACATTTAACGAAAGGGCATTGGCAGAACTCCAAGTAGGCCAGCTTTCATTAGGCAGGAGTTCACTTCTCCTGTGCAGTGATCTGTTGAACCAATTGTAACTGCATAGCATGGAAAGGCCATCATCTTCTATATAAACATTTTTGCAAAGAGCATATGAAGAATTAGAAAGCTTAAAGCAATGTCCTTTCAAATAAAATCATTCACACCAACTGATTCACTACCAATTTCACACCTAACATGTAGGACGTTTGAAAACCTTTAAAACCACTCTGTTTCAAACTTAGTCAAGGTAGGGTCTTTTAAAACAGTGACGTAGTAGATGTATTGTTCCTAAGACATGTCTGGTTTTAGTTAAAGCTCACACCAAGTTTTTAAAGTACTTTTGTACAATTATTTTTACCCTAGAAGGTGCCCGGAGCAGAACAAGGGAGCTGCTAAACGTTAGGTGTCAGTGCAGAAGAAGACAGAATGTGGGGATATTGAGTCTGTGAGAATTTGATGTTATTCTTCACTTCAGCATGAAGGTGGGTAATCAGGATGAGAAGATGACAGAAAGGAGAAAAGAGCAATTCTTCACTCTCCAGTGACAAAATGCTCCTTCGTATTCGTAAACCCCAAATTTTGGGGTATCTCCACAAAACCCTGTCCTGAGTTGTGGGGATGTA
>WBMZ01016252.1:0-55847 GCA_013400975.1 Atrichornis clamosus
GTCTAGCAAAACCACAACACCTGAGTACCCCATCACAGTCACAGCTGGTGCTGTGCTGTTCCTCTAGTGCACTGCAGTCCTGTCATATCTAACCACTCACAATATCAAGTCTGGGTTACTTCATTAACACAGCTGCAGCAGAGCTCTCACTTTGAGGCTTTCCAGCCATTGTTTGAGAACAGATGAGCAACAGCTTCAAGGCTTAAGAAAATGCTTACAGATACAGAAAACAGGAAGGATAGAGAAGAATCTGCAAAAACAAGGTGTTGGCTGGCTCATGACTGAAAGGCTGCTCTAAGTCATAGCACCCCTACTACCCACTCATATAAAGGGGGTCTAGTTATTGTCACCTTGTACCTTACCAGGTTTCTCATACCAATGGCTGGCTTGTGAAAGCAACTCTGAGTGCACAATTAGGTAGAAAGATACAAGCTTAGTACAGAAACATTTCCTTTCCAAAACCACTGCAAATCATAGACTCCTAGAATGTTTGGGGTTGGAAGGGACATTATAGATCATCTACTTCCAATGCCCCTGTCATAAGCAGGGACATAAGCAACCTTCCTCTAGGCCAGGTTGATCAGAGCCCCACCCAACCTGTCTTGAACACTTCCAGCATCCCACCACCCTCACGGTAAAGAATATCATCTTAATAGTCAATCTAAACCTGCCCTCTTCGAGTTTAAAGCCATTCCCTTCATCCTATCACTACATGCCCTTGAGAAAGAGTTCCTCTCCAGGTTTCTTGTTGGCCCCTTTCAGATACCAGAAGGCTTCAATGAGGTGTCCCCAGAGCTTTCTCTTCTCCAGGGTGAACAGCCCCAGCTCTCTCAGCATGCCTCCAAAGCAAGCTGTTCCATCCCTCTGATCATGTTCATGGCCCTTCTCTGGACCCGCCCTTAACAGGTCCACATCCTTCTTATGTTGGAGGCTCACAGAGCTAGACACAGTATTCCAGGTGGAGACATTTTTACATATAAAATATGTATTTTCATAACGTACATTTTATAAGACAAAACACAGGACACGTTGCCTATTAGTCCTAAATTAAGATAGAGAGCTTTTAAAGCAGCAGCGGCTTCCCTACAACAACCGCGGGGCAGGGCTGCCTACCCTTGCCGGATAAGCCCCGCACGCTGCTCCCGCCGCCGTCCCGCACGGCGCCCCTCTCCCCTATTAAAGTTTGGGCAGTTTCAACTCGCACCGCAGGGCGAGCGCCCCGCCGCCTTCAGCACCGAGAAACGCCCCGAGCGGCCGGCAGCAAAGGCCGCCCGAGGGCCGCCCTCACGCTCGCCGGGCCCGGCCGCCCCGACAGGACCGGCGGGCCCGGCTCCGAGCGGCGGCCGCCAAAGGAGGGGGGCCTGATGGCGGCGGCGCAGAGCTGCGGGCGAGGGGCGGAGCGCAGAGACCCTGTGGCTGCCATAGCCACCTCCCCTTCCCCGCAGCCTCCCTTAAATACTATGGGGCGGCCGTAGCTGCGGCGGGTGCTGCTGCCGAGCGCACCATGCGGGCTGTCATAGCCTTGTCCGCGGCGCTGGGCAGCCTGCTGCTGGGCGGCTGCCTCCTGCGCCTGGGTGGCCAGCAGCCCCTCCGCGCCAGGTAGGGCGGCCGGGGGGCCTCGCCCGCGGTCCGGAGCCGCCTGGGGAGGGAGGGAGGAGCGGGACGAGCTCCGCGAGGCGCGGCGGAGCCCGGCGGGGTGTCCCCGGCGCGGGGTGGGCTCGGCTCGGGTGTTGGCGGCTTGTAAGCGGGTCGTGGGGAGGAGAGCGGCGTCGCTCTCGCCGGGTGATGTTCAATCACGGGTCCTGACAACTTTGTTTTCCCGTCTCGCTTGCCAGGGGCTGGGAGGAGGAGGCAGGAGTAGCGGCTGTCACGCCGAAAGTGGTGCGAGCCCTCAGGTCTCCCCTGACGCCCCCTCCTCAGACCGAGAACAGGTACGGGCTGGCCGCCCGCAGGTGGGTCCGTGAGGTCGGGTCTACAGAAGCAGAAATTCGCCTTGGCTCCAACTGATTCTTCCTTTTGTTGATCTGATCAGAGAGAGCGTTAGAGATTATTAGACAGAGAAAATGACAGTTTGCTTTAACTGTAATGATTTATTCGCTTGTGGGCCCCCTTAAAGACGGCTGTCACTCTGCCCTTGGTTTTGAGACCCATAAAATGTTGCGTAGAGCAGTTTTGTTAACATACGATGTAAAAAGTGCTTGCTGAATGGCGTGTTCCAGGTATGTTGTATTTTTCTTTCAAGGAAGGTGGAGCTGGAGCTGGGTAATACTGTTACTGTTTCTGTAATGTGTATTTAGTTAAAAATACAGATTTCTCATTTACAAATCACGGGATGAAGATGAGACATATGAAGCCCGTTTAATTTCGTGTTGGCACTGTACTTTGTGGGAGCCCTTTCACTTGGTTCTGTGTCTTGATCCTTTAGATCAATATGGATCTTTCCTTTGCAGCATGTTGTTTTATACTGTCAAGTTTAATATGAAGATAGTTTGTAAAATTAGCTGTGAAACAAATTGTGTCTTACACGTGCACTTCAATACTAATGACTATTTTTCTCATGCTCTTGAGTCTGCATACACTGTAGGAAAACTAATAGTGCAGAAGATGCTGGTGTAATTCACATGAGATAATACTATGTAAGAAGTAGTTTCCAAATATTTTTTGTTTTCTTTTACTTTCTATGGCCTTTTTAACATTGCAGTTCCCATTACTATTATATGTTAATATATGTTATGGTCAAAAACCCATAATAAAAATTAGAAAGAATTTGAGAATTGGGTCTTTCACAGCCACTGTGATGTCCTGGTTGTATTGAAGTCAATGGTGACAGTGCAGCTAACCTTACAGAGACCATCATCTCCCCCAGTCTAGCTGAATTTGAAGCTGAAATAGCCTATGCTTTCCCTAAGTGAATGCAAGTGACGTTAGTTATAGTAACCACCACGGTGTATCCTAACAGGATGTTTCTTACATGTTTCCAATGAGAGACATGCTTGTGCTCCCTGCCTCAAAACTTAGAACTTTCACAAGCTGTACGTTTATAGCATCTTTCAAAATTTGAAAGGAAAAGAACAGAATTCTGCAAATGTTCCTACCTGCTGTTATGAGGTTCTAGTGTGCTTCTCTTTCCTATTCTTTTTTTTTTTCCCTTTTCTGCCTCTTTTCTCCTTCTTTTCCACTTTTTGCAATGTATTAGTTTTGCACTATGTACTTGGTTCTGCTTTGCTTTTTTGTAACCATGATTCCATTTGGTTCTCCCCTCTGTTTCGGATTGTGTTGTGGTTTCCCCCTGCCCCATCTCCTCTTGCTTTTCCCTGCTAGTTTCTGAGCTGCATCTTCCTCCACTCAGCTCTGTGTGCTATACCATGGAGTTGAATTGACTACAAATGCTGGCAGAAAGCACTTCAGAGAACACTCTAGCTACTTCCCATCTGCTGTTAGTACACTCACAACTGGAACAGAGAAAGTACAAGTAATACCAAAGAGGTTTGAAAATTCATGACATGTTTTTAACCTTTGTAATAAGGCAAGTGAGCTTGAGATTTTAAATATGTGTTTTCCCTTATTCAGCTTGGAGGATTTTAGCACCAATTTGGAGCTAGCTTTGGTCAACCTGAAATTGTATTTCTTCATGACTAAGTGACTGCAAAAGTGTGTCAAGTAAATAATTAATCAAAGAAAGTTTCATTTTGCTCAAGCTTCTCTAACTGTGTCTTTGGAAGGACATCTTGCCAGCTGAGTCCAACAGTGGATGTGCTTTCTCACCTGAGTGGCTATGCTCAGTAAGCTGACCTGACAGGAGTTTGTGGTGCATGTTTGGCATATGAGAAAGGAGAGTGAGCTGCTGGACTGGACTGACCAGGAGCTGATACTTAATCCAGAGAGCAGCTCGACTAGGCAGGGAGCCATGCTGGAGGGTTTGATCCAGGCAGCAGCTGGACTGGGCCTGGCTAAGGGCCATGCTGTAGAAGTTTGATCCAGAGAGCATCTGGACTCATTCAGGAGGTTCAGTGATGGAGATGGATGGTCTGGTCAATAGGAATTAGATTCCAGTGTGCAGTGGGGAAGTATGGTTCTCCTAAACTACCCTGATCATTTGAATAGCATTGCTGTGTTATTGACAGCAACATCCTTTCCTGTATCAGAGTAAGAGGATGTGCATGCATGTTTCCAGGAAAGGAAAAAGAAAAAAAAACCAACCTGGATACTATCCCTCTTGATCTCTAAGTATAAGTAATCTAGACAATCTTCAGTCACAAGCTAATCTTTTTTCTTACCATGGTTTCCTTTGCTATGGAGGCATATTTGTAACCAGACATCTCCTGAAGAATGTCTAAGGCCCTATTATTCTGTTGCCTTGCAGTATTGAAAGCTAATCTGTTCTTTTACTTCGAGTAATTCTTTTAAAAGGATGAAACTGAAGGATGAAAGGATGAAAAGCAGGGGATGGAATCAGGCTTTCTTAGATATTTAGGCAGCTATTATGTGCAGCAATATTTAAATAGACGGTGACCAGGCACCTAAAGTTCTGTGAAGATCAGTGTCTTAGTAAATAACCTTGAAGATGCAATTTGTCTCTTACAGGACATAGCTTACCCCTTTTTCTCATTAAGTGTTAGCTAATGGAAGCAATGTGACTGCCTCTACAGTGTGACTTGCAGGTTTTGTCTGGGGTATATTGAAAAGAAAGGCCATTGTTAGTAAGATTTGTCTACTAGTCCCCAGATTTATTCATGGAACCAGTATCATTTATGCCACAATACTGTAGTTCTCTGCCAAATTCTCCTGTCTATGCCTCATACCATCCTCTCAATTTTTAAGCTGTAACTGCAAGTACAGTTTATACTTTCTTAAGCCAATAAGCCAACACTGCAACCAAAACAAGTAGTCTTGCATTTTCCCCACCTTTAGACCCTTGGTCTTCCCTCTGTCCCTTCCTCTCTCCCCAGCTGTGTTTGTGTAGGCATATTTGTTTGCATAGTGACAGCATTAATAGTAGAACAGAAGGCTCTGTACTGCTAGTGCTTATCAGGGGAAAGTTAAAATGGTAAGAGGAGCTAGGTAGTCTTTTCTTTGTTATGAAGCCCAGGGTGTGCGAGGTTAAACTTAGGCAGAAATTCTAGCTGCTGTTGTACTACCTGGGAATATATAGCAGACAAATAATGCCAGCTCATGCAAGGAAAGTGAAAATAGCACTATTTTTATATACTTTATAAAAATAACAACAAGGCAGCAGTACCCTGAAGAACTGAGCACCATTACTCAGTTACTCTGTGCTGCCAGTTTTAAGGCATTCACTTACTATTTCCCTTTGCGGGTCCAAGGCAAGCACACTGTAGAGACCACCAGGGTAATTGAACAGTGGGAGGAAGTGACTGAGGAGCTATGAGTAAACAAGTTAGTATTAATACAGTGTTCCATAGTGTTGATTTCTCCAATTCCTCTCTCAGCAGCAGATTTTTATGCAGGCCTAGGAAATAAAGAGCTATACTTAATTAACTATGCTACAGAGACCTGTACATTCTGTCTCCTGTCAAAATATTGCATTCAAGCAGTCAGAAGGGGAAGAAGAGAGAGGCTAATACCACAATTATGAAGTAGGCTAGTATATTGCACAAATAATTTGCTATGGTTTAGATTAGTCAGCAGTGGTGTCCACTTCAATAATTTTACTGCTATCTTAATATTTTGTCCCTTCATTCCCAAGTGATGCATGCAGACATATTTTAGGAGCACGTTTTGAACATGCCTCATGTATTTGTTCTGTCTAAATGAATAGGTGTTCAGTTGAAAGCTGCTGCCAGGACACATTTATGTTCTGACAGTGGTGAAAGGTTTCTCAGACTCTGTTTACTTGGTCCAAGTGAAACTGCTCTGTCATTCTGTCGTATGCTCTTGTAACATGATTTTAGTGTAAGTACCTTATTCTTTTCACTTTACCCACCATGAGGCTCTGAATGTTGCTTGTCATGTTACCTGTCATGTGGTTTATGGATTTTATGAATAAAAAGTATCTGATGTCATGTATAACCCTGGTGATTGCACTGGAGGGTCTTTCAAATAATTTAAAGATGTAGTTTGTGTTAAAGACCTGATTTAGCATTCTTTAGATAAGCAAAACCTCCATGGAAACTTGAACAAGGATAGTAGGATCAGTCTCTTTCACAGTTACTGTGATTAATGTTTCAAGACAAATCCTTACTCCCATGGTTTGATAAAGCCATTTTATAGTCCATTTCACCAAGAATTTAAATGGTGTATTGCCTTATTAATCAAGGTGTTGTGAACTTTTAAAACATTACTATGTTCTTATCATGGGATTAATTTGAAATAGTGTCAAAGACATCACTTAAGAGCACCCTTCCTAGGGAAGTGTGGATTATGGGGTTTTTTAATAGTATTCAACTAATGGATGATGAGATTCAAATATAAATTAGTCCCTTCAAGGGAGAGATTAAGAAAGAAGATATTCACAATCTGGATAATGCTATTCAGTGCCACTTTGGTAGAAGGATAAAAATGTGCAGTTTTGCATACAGAAGTTATCCTTTTTAGCTGGAGATGCTTGGCTGGTACATGTTTAGAGCTGCTGTACTGCTTCATACAGACAAAAGCAAGAAGCTGTAAAAAAAAAAGAGCAACAACTAGATCTGCTGGATATGGAGTGAATAGCCAATGAGTGGGATTTTCTCTTACTTGCAGTGTGGACTTACCAGGGAGGTGAAATTCTTGTTGCTTTCACTGCTGCCAGACAGTTCGGTTCTGAGCTCTTTTGAAAGTCTCATCCCACATTCTTTAAATCATTTCCACGTGATTTTGAGGGAATTCTAGAGGAGTGACATTTCATTCTTGGGCATATCTTCATGTTCACATGGTTCTTCACAGCACCATATTTCCTTTTTTCATCTGCCTTTTTTTTTCCCCCACCATTCATTGATCTTATGCCCATCCCTTTTCCTACTCTGATAACTGTTTGGGGTAGAGTTTGGTTTTGTTTTCAAAGGGCTTCCCTTTTCTTTCCCTCCCTGTAGCCTGTACCTTTTTTCTCCCCAAGAATCCCATGTTAACTGATGTACCTCTCTGCCTGGTGATTCCCTGCACAAAGCTTCCCTGTTGTCTCAGGACTGAATGCTACAGGAGCAGTGAAAGGATCAATGGACGTTCCATATAGTTTCTCTCTTTCTTATTCTAAAAGTGGACATGATTCTTATCTTAAAGAATTTGACAGTTTGAGGATCTGCTGTCTTTCTGAGAGCAAGATATAGAATAGCAACGTGCTGATAAATATGGCACATGGTCTTAATCTACTGTGGATTTATTAAAGTACAGATGGTGTACTTCCTGAGTTCCTAGAATTACCATAGCAAGTACATGGTCCTCAAGCTATTTGTATATGATTAAAACCCACCCTGTTTTTCAGATTTCATCCAGTGAGGTTGGCTTTGGGAATATCTAAACCCTAAGGGAAATGCAGCTGAAATTTCCCTGTATCATGAGTTTTATGAGTTCAAGCCAATAGAATATTTCTACTTCAAGTTCTCATCTAGTTTAATAGTTTGCAAAATTAGTTGAATGTAGCCTGATATCTGTGTTGTTAGGCATGTTACCTGATTTCATTGCAGGAGTTTCAGTGCTGCTCTAAGTAGTGAACAAAGACTGTCATCCACTAGGTCAGGTAAACTCTTTTAGTGATAAATGTTGCCTAGCATAATTGTCCAAAATGAGCAGAAATTTAATCTGAGTCTGATGTCTGCAGAACTCTGGCATGAATAATGCAGTAGAACTCTGGACTGCCCCTTATACACCCATTTTTATCTAAATGCAAAAAGATTTCACTCATGTGAAGCAGAGGACACTCTGATAGTGAAACAGAAATTCAGAAATTTAACTTTTAATAGAATGAGTCTTTGTTTTGCATCTCCTGCAAATGAATAGTTTTAATTTTGTACCTTTTGCACCATATAAAGAGCATTGAGTAAACTTTATGTGTAAAAAGCTGCAGAAGAACTATTTTGGCGATCTACCATGTGCCTGCAATAAACAATTTAGATTGAAATTCTTGTCTGGCTTTCTCCTCAGTCGTGCCATTTTCAGCAGTTTTTACATGTGTTATGAAAAAGGAAGGAAAGACTCCTTTTTCTTTTTTTTATTTTCTTGGTGGCTCTAAAAGTGGTTGTGAGGATTTAATGACAAAACAGAACAGGGATTTTTTTGTTTGTTTTTTTCTTTTTTCTCTGACTTCCTCTTTTTTGAATTTTTCAAGTCTTGAAAAAGGTTGCATAAAAACCAATTACATATTAAAAAAGGAGTCAACGTGCTTGCATTGATGTTATGAGTTTAAAAGGACTAAAAGTCTGTGGAGTAAAGCTTATATTTGAGAGAATATTTATTCATTGCCCCAAAGATCTCTGGACATAATAGGAAGCTGCAAGGACCTTGTAACGATTGTCTGCACAGAGTTGTGAAAGAATGTTGGTTCTCTGCTGATGCCTGCAAACACCCCTCGCAGGGAGCCGATCAAACCTAACTACCTGCTCTGACTTGGTCGTTCTGGCAGGCTTCACGTGTTAAAGAAGGTCTTTTCTGCCCAGCCGTGGATCAGAAGGGCTGGGGCTACTTCTCAGATCGGCATCCAACATCTTAGGTTTTAGTTATAATGAAAGACTTATTCGCAGCAGTATATCAATAGTTCCTTTTTTTTTTTTTCTTTTCTTTAAGATGCTGTTTAGGCAGCTAAACTTTGCCTGTAGCCACTTCTCTTATTTCAAGCTGCAGCTGCAGAATAATCATATGAGGTTACTGAGTTAAAGAAGCAAGAGAGAGGAAACATAATTTAGTGGTAACTAAACTTGTTTGGGAACTGGAAAGGGCCTACCTTGTTGTTTGGCATAGACAGAATCATTTAGACCAAGCTGCAATAAACCTGTGTGCATAATGGTGTAGGCAGAATATGTGCTAGCACTTGCTATGTGAGATCTGCTGAGTTCTTAGATCTGAACTGTGTGCTCTGAAAGCCTTCTGCCATTTGTATGTCACTCCTTGAGAAAAAATTAGGTGAGGAGCTGTATGCCAAGGCAGCCGAGGAGCTCTCAGTAGGTAGTGCCAGCTGTTACTATGTACTGAAGTCACTGCAGAACTGAAAGGACAAAGGTTTATGTTGTGTTGTCTTACCATTGTCCTCAACAAGGGGCATACAGACGGGATACTTCCTTAGGAGCACTGAGTGTATACTGGGAAGTTCTTGGTGGTGGAAAGAAAGGAAGGGAGCTGTTTTCCCTCCTCCGCAACTTACATCCTGTGTGAGTTGCTCCTAGGGGGTGACTGATTCTCTAGAAAATTCATGGGCAATGGAAAGAAAAGGAAAGGTGGTTCTTTCTTTTTCCTTCCCTGTCAGCTATTAACATGACAGTCAGTTCAGTAGCAAAATAAACAAGCATTTATTCTTTTTCTTCTTCAGTCAGTCTTCTCCTTTGAAGTGTTTAAGAGAAGGCTCAAAGGGGTTCTTATTGATGCTTGAAGGGAGGATGCAAAGAGGATGGAGCCAAGTGGTGTTCAGTGGTGCTCAGTGACAGAACAGAGGCAGTGGGCACCACAGGAGGTTCCCTCTGAAAATCAGGAAATGCATTGTCACTGTGAGGGTGACTTAGTGCTGGCACAGGTTGCCCAGGAATGTTGTGGAGTCTCCATGCTTGGAGATACTCAAAGCCATCTGGACACAGTCCTGGGTCACTGACTCTAGGTTTCCCTGCCTGAGGAGGGAGTTTGGACCAAATGATCTCTAGAGATGCCTTCCAACCTCAGCCACTCTGATTCTGTGGCTTGAAATGGTATCTTTCCCAAGTAAGGTCTTCAAAATCAGCTGGTCAGAAATCTTGTTGGTAAGGGGTCTCCATGTTATAGCAGGTGAAGGCAATGGACTTTTGGTCTTTGTCAGTAAGAGCAGTGATGGTTCAAAAGTAGAGTGCATTGTGTGCAAAGCAGAAAGACCCTTTCTCTTTGTGTGTGAGTGCCTCTGTACAGAGATGTCTCAGTTGTTCTCTAAGGACAGCACACAGCATCTTTTTCTTCTCTATTTCTACTTCTGGTTTGGAGAAATAGATTGCAAAGTCCAAGGACTCTGTAAATAGTGAGTTGTGAAAAGAACCAAAGAGGGGGGCGTAGCGGGGAGGAAGATGGTGAGGGGCAAGAAAAATAAAAATGCTGGAGGAAAAATTGTCATGATAAATGGCAATCCACACAGCAGAAAGCTGGTGGCAGAAGAGGGTGATTGTAAGAGATTGGACTTAGGTACAGAGTGAACTGAGGTGAATGGAATAAGACGTTGGTGTCTCAGTCATTCACTAATTTACATCTCAGTCTTCTACCAGGGCTGCCCGGAGCAAGAGGACCACACAGGAGTTTGGTGAAAATAAGACAGGAATTAAAGATCACTAGCTGGCACTAGCCGTGGTTCCTTTTACAAATATTTATTCTCACTGTGTAAATAAAGAATAAACAAGGCAGAAAGTATTATACTTGAGTCACTAAGTTAAGGTAGAAGTACAAAGGTCCACTTCACCTGTGGTGTTTCTTGTGTATATTACATCTGCTCTGAATATTGCATTTCATCAACAACTTTAGGAAATCACATCTGCTAAATATTGTGCTAGTGAATATTTTAAATATCTTCAAAACATAATGTTCAAGAAGCTTTTAATTTTATTTATTTTTTTTAAATTACATTTGCTGATTACAGTGTAAAGTGGAAAATATAATTCAGACTATGAGATAGGGTTATTTTAAAGAATCAAATATTTTATAATCCCTAGCAGCAAATTCTCCTTTTATAACAAGAGCTTCATAACAGAAGTCAATAAGATTTGTGTGGTAATGTTTTCAGCTAAATCAATGGTTATTAATCTTACTGTCATAGCAAAGTAAATGTGACAACATTAGTAGATTATGTTCTCCCTTTTAAAGTTTGTTGCTTTTTCTCCTCCCCCTCCCTTGTAACAGAACAACTCTTAATAAAAATGGAATTTACCAGTTTGAACAGGCTTCAAAATGTAAGGCAATTCAGGACAACATTTTGTCTTCATCTATCAAGAAGAAAAGGTAGGTGTTTGCTGTCTTTTCTGCTTTGTTTGTTTTAAATAGAAGGGTAAAAGATTGTCCTTTTTTACGTAATTCTTGATATATTAACATGGAGCTACACAACAGAAAACTGAACTTGTTTGACGAATGTTTGCTGCATTTTTTCTTTTACATGGATAAAATTTATTCAAATATGGATTTTACCTTGTTTATTTTCACAGTATAAGTCAACAGGATTTCTCCTTGTCAGTTAGCAACATTACATATCAAGTTATTCACAAAAAGATTGAGTAAAAGCTGTGAGGTATAATTTCATTCTTGAGTGTCTTTTCCCTGATTGGTGAACACTTCTGCTTGTTATGAGCAACTTCAGTTAATGATTCTCTTCAGCATATTCACTACAGTAGGTATGGAATTGTACTAGTACAAAGACGTGCTAGTTAGTTGCACGCATTATAATAACTAGTCACAGGAATAATAATCCAATTTTAGACACATTGAAAAAAAACACCCCCTATTAATTCTGGGTTTCAACTTGCTGTTCTGTTTTAGTCTGACATGGAGAAAACTCCAACTTTGGTATTAGCCCTGCTCAAATTCCTTGTCACTTTCTAAAGTGAAAATGGGAGAAGCCCATTGTTTTTGACATGTAACATTTTGCCTATATGGATGCACCAATAAATAAAACATTTTAAGTAAGAAAGGCTTCCCATTAAGACTGAGCTACAGCTTAAAACTGATGTTGCCATGGTGTCTTTGAAATTGTAAGTTTCCCTCCCCACTCTCCTCCATTTGGGAAGAGAAATGGCATGAGAAACAAAAGCTGTGGTAAAAATAATTATATGCCTTACCCCATTCAAAGTACTGGAAAAGTCAAATCTTTCCTTAACACGGAAACAATCTCTAATGATGATTTCAAAACTTATTCTGCCTTTTCTGCCCCCTCCTCACTTTCTTGTTGCATTTAAAAATCTTTCACCTCCTTTTAAGTCATCATATTTCCAGCATTTTGTCTTTACTCTTATTATTATTTCTTTATTTATTTTTTATTTTTATTCCCCCTCCTCTACATCATCTTCTCCCTCCAATATTCCACCTCTTCAGCAACACTAGCATTGAAGTTTTTATTCTTTTGAAAGGTGGTAGGCCACTATACCAATGGTGCACTGATAGTGAGAGCTGAAACATAGACTGGCTGAGGTTAAAGAATGCAGTTGTCTGAAAACTTGAGTGGTTAACACCAGGAGAAGGACAAGCAGTCACTGTATTGCCTTCAAAATGCATTTGTAGCAATATAAATGCTGTTGTTTATCCCACACATTATGAAGCTGTACAGGCTGCAGCAATGGACATGAGCTCTTCATATTGACAACATTTTGGAGCTGATATTATTGGAGAAACTTTATAAATTGCAGGACCTTTGTTCTGTGGTTAAAGAGAAAGGGACTGTACCATTTAATGAGGCAGAAGATGAATTGGGCAGGTAGGAAGAGAAGCAGATGCTGGGAACAAAGAAGCAAGGGATTGCTTTTTGCCATGAATATTGCAGCTATTGCCCTTCATTCAGAGGAGCTGCAGGAATTTTGTTGCATTTTCAAGGTGTGACCCATGGGCATGGTATAGAAATGCTTTATATTGCAGTTCTAGACTTTCAGGGACATTCTGGACACCCCTGCCTCAAGTTGGAAGAAAGGCAAAAAAAATTACTTGTTTAAAGCTTGTCAAATGATTTGATAGTAAGAAATGCACTGTAACTGGGAAGTTATTATTATAACAAGTATGTGCTGGTGGTGACAAAGAGCCTGAAATGCTGAGTTTTGCTGGCAGTTTTCCATTTTTATTCTAGAGCAGTCCCTGTGCACACTCTCCTGAGGCATTTTAAAACTGATATTTGTTTTGGCAGTATTAAAGTGTCCAAAGGCAAAGCAGATCCTCCCCTTATTTTGCATTTCCTGCCATTGTTTTTCTTTTTATTTGTTCCTTTCTTGAACATAACTTGCCAAGTAGCAATGTGTCCTTTTTTCACTCCCACTGCTCAATCTTTCTAATTCAAATACATTTTTTACAAGTAGGTATTTAGTTTTAGCAAGTAACCAGTGGGACTGCATCTGTCTGTTCTGACATTTTACCTGTTGTCTCCATACTATCTCAACACTTCTATTCTTGCTGTTGCGTGTTAGATATCTGCCAAAAATTAGAAGATACTTATTTTTTGTCAGTACTTTGACCTTAGCCACTGCAGTTAACATAGGAGATCACTGCCTACCTGAAAATACTGTAAGGAAAAAAAAAAAAGAGCATTCCAGGTGTTATTTGTCAGCAAGGTTCATAGAGTACAAGTGAGTTTCCTAGGACAGCAAGTTATTATAATGGTTTTCGTGCAGGTGGCAGACAAAAACAGGACAAAACAAAACATGTTTCATTCATTCACTCTTCTCAGCACTGTAATTATATCCACATATTTTAATAGTTCAATTTACCTGAGCTTTTTTCGTCTTAATAATAAAACCTTTTTATCATCAGTGAATATATGCTGTAGGCTCCTGGGTACCAGTGGAAATATATGTATTGTCCCAGCTCTTTAAAACGGAACAGAGGAGAAGATGACTGTCTGGGTTACAGCAGAGCCATGAAATGATTCCTTGATAACCTTCTGAACTGATTCCATTGAAGGAGTGAGTCCCCAAGGCTCCTTTAAAGCAGGAAATGCTGAAATCGTCTTTCTGAGAGGCAAACATAGCTTTCTGGGCTGTAAACCCAGCTGCAGCAAATCACAAAGCTTCATGTTGAGTCTTAAAAAAATTATCTATAGGAATACTGTCTGTATTCAAGCGGAGTTCATTTCCTAGAAACCTTTTATTGGTGTGAGCAGATGCCTTGCAGAGCTGCCACAGTTGGGAGCTCCTCTCCCCCAGGACAGCATGCTGGGATGTCTCTGCTGCCTGTGGCACCGTGCCAGCTGGCAAAGATGGGTTCTGTCGGCAGGGAGTGTCTTTGTAAGTCACAAGAGGAGTTAAACTGGATGCACAGGGTGAGCAGAGATGGTGTTCTGACTTGTCAATACTGGGAAGTGGTGGTTTTCTGGGTAAGCAGGTGAGCTTGGATACCTCCGAGCAAGAGCAATTCCATCCAGTAGAGACAGCAGTGGAAAGGCTGCAGTGTTCTTGCTTTATAATTGGTGTTTTTACCCTAAGTGCATCCTCTGTTACATGTGTGTGAAGGTCCTTACAGCTTCTGACACTGTGTGTGTGTGTCTCCTATGAGGCCTCAGAGCTAGCATTATGGATGATGCTTTCATTTTTCCCCTTACCAGATGTTTCCCTGTAATTTGCCAATAAGTTGTCAGTCCATGCAGTTTCTTTCTTAGCCAATGGTTATTTTTCTTTTCATTTCTGACTCTGATCTTCATCTTACCAATGCCTTTAGGCTAGAATTTGCTTTTTCTATATTTTTTTTTTTCTCCTGGATAATGATAGCTTAAGTAACTCTTCATGGTCTGTTATCCTGTTAATTTTTGGAATTTTTTTGTAAGTCCAAGCATCTAAGAGTTATTTATTATTTAGCTTAAGGAATAAAGCTAGATGAGTGATTCAACATCAGAACAGGTTATTTTGGTTTGTGTTTTTGTCTCCTCTTCCCCCACACGCACACTTCCTGCCCTGCCCTGCACTGGTACTGATACTTGTCTGACCCCGTGGTGACTCAATTTAGGTGGCAGCTTCAGCAGAAAAGTAGTTCCATTTTCTCTGGCTGCAGTTCCAAGACTGTTAACACAGCAGCAAGCAGCTGCCAAAATCGGAGGGCCTTGTTCCCAGCTTTTCCATTCCCATCCCTTGTTGTTTATACTGGCTGTGGTGTTTGATGGAATCTTTCTTGATCTGGTTTAACGCAATGAGGAACAAGAAAATATATATGCATATTTTTTTCCTTCTGGGTTATCTTTTTGCCCTGGTAGTAAGGGTGGCCCATGGAGGCCTTTGACAAGTGTAAAAGGTGGCAAAAGCAAAACAGAGGTGGAGTCAAGTAGGTACCCGTAGTGGCACAAGGGACAGAAACAATTTGGCGTCAGACTGGAAGGAGGAAGAATGTACTGCACCAGGTCAGATCAGCTACAGCTGCAATGAACCTAGTTTCTCTCTTTTCACGCTATTGCCAATTTGATTTCTCTTGAGTTGTGCAAGGGCTCGGTAAAATCAGTTTAGTCATAATCATCTAATTCCTTTAAGAGTTTGCTAAGTGTGGAGGGTGAAATTTGTACGTGTTGTCACAGATGCAAACTTGAGCCAGAGACCAGTTCTAATGCAGTATTCTTCTTAAAAGTACCACGTATTTTTCCATGTGGAAATTGGACATGATTTTACTCAGGGGTAGATAAACAAGTTACCTTTAGCAGTTGCAGTGCTTTTATGAAGCAAAAAAAAAAAAGAGATCTGGTTTTTTTTCAAGTGTTGAACAGAGAGAAGGAAGCATTCAGATCATTGACATCTGCTGCTGCAAGCTACCAGAGTGTTTTTTATATTCCTTTTTATCAATTCTCATGCTCCACTTAAAACCAAGTGATGTATCTTGCCATCCCAACTCTTGTAAAACTGTTCAAAATACACACTTTTAAGTTTCGGTTTAAATAAACTCATGATCATTTGAGGAAATAATAAACTATTTTTGCTAAAATAATACAAGATAGATCTTTTATGGAGATTTGAGTCCCATAGAATTTTTAGTCATGGCATCCATACTACCTCTTCTTCCTATTCCCCCAGTCCTCATTATAAGTCAGTTATTGTTTTTTAAAAACCTGTGTTATGATCCAGGCACAAATGGGAGAATTAGTAACATTGAACTAGAAAGGAAAAAATGTTTCCATTCTTTTGACTTGCATGTTGCAAGTATTTAACTTATGAACAATTTAAATCTCTTGAAAGGATTTAAAAGGAGCAGAGAGCTCTTTGGTTATATGTAGCACTGTAACCAAAGTGCTGGTTCATGTAAAACAGCAGATTGTTGTATTTAAGAGACAATTTAAAGGAAAACTTACATCTGTATATATTGGTCTATGGTCTTTAGATGATTGAATTGAGCTTTGGGGACTCTATAAAGTAAATGAAAGATAAGGTATAAGAAGTGTGATGTTTCATCTTTTCAAAATAATTTTTAAATTTTAAACCACCAAGTACAGGAGAATTTTTTTGTATTATTTTGGACTTTTGCACTTGGGATGATTTCTAATAACCTCAAGATATCTATAGTCAATTATATAAGTTTGAAACAAATACATTTTTGAAAGTTTCTGAACTACAATAGGATATCACTACTAAGAAGAGATGTTTAGTAGGTCATGTTAGTTAAATGAGGATAGTGCTGTTACAAATTACAAAAATAAAATGGGTCATGGAGTTCTAAAATCAATCTATTATATATGCACCATGCACATTATTATTAATACATGCATCATTTGAATGTTTTAGAGACTGTTTCTAAATATACATACATATATATTCTAGTGTTTTATGTTGTTTCCTTTTTTAGATACTCAGAAGATTATTATCTTCACATAGTCACAAAACTGCAGAACTGCACCTGGGTAAGGAGACCAGAGGAATCTACAAAATTCAGGTACTTTTCATTGTCTCATTTAGAAAAACTGTTTACCCGAGATTTTTCTAGCAAACCATAAATTTAAATATTCCCTTTTAAACAGATAATTTTCTATTGCTTGTAGTCATTTGTGTGAATCTTTTGATGCTGGGGCTCTTGTTTGTTGGAATTTAACTGGCAAACTGAGTAGAATAAACGAACTACATAAATAATTTCACCTATCTCCACTAAAATTAATAGTAAACTAACTTAAATAGAGTGAATTAAAATATTTCTGGCACAAAACCTACAATATTAAAAAAATAAAAATCAGTAACGTTGTTTTGTCCATCTGAACTGGCACTCTGATAAAAGACTGTAATTAAGCAGTGTGTTCCTTACCCCAGGACTATTGCTTCTACAAGAGAAGTGCCCAAGGCACTCATTATTTTGACACTGCCTGTGTGGCCCCTGAGCGCTTCAGCACGTGGTTACATCTGCCCTTGTTCAGGGTGGCACATGAGTACATGCTCAGTAGGGATGGTGATCTCTGAAAAGCTGAAACTCTCATTTGGAAATGCATCACACTGGTTTTAAAGAACAGCTTCACTGTGCCATCCCTGTTTTCTCCAGGGGAAAAAGCTCTCTTGAATTACATTATTACATTGATCAGAATTAAAGATTCCATCATGAACATTAAAAATAAATAAACTGACCTATCTTCCAACTCTTTGGAGTTAACTAACATTGAGAGCTTAATATCCACACACTCAGCATGATCCCTTTGGAAGAAGTTGTTTTGGAGTGGAGGGGATGGGGTAACAGATTTTGTGCAGCATAAATTGCAGTGTTTGCTGTGTAACACAGCTGACTCATGGTGTTTCCCAAAGCTGAGGTAGCAGTATATACAGAGTTAAGGTTTGAGAAACTTTGCATTGACTCAGGCAGGCTTTAGCTGTGCACTGAGATACCAAGCATGATAAGGAGCGGTAAGGCAGCCCATCCTGTTTCAAAACAGGCAACTGTCTTGTACAGAGTTGACAGGAGGTGAGGCTACTCTCATCTGCTCCTCACCCTGCTACATTTTAAGCTTTTTGTTTTCCAGTATTTGATATTTTTAACTTTTCTTCTTTCTAAATGGACCAGACACCACATACCAGCTATTGCTATTGCTATTGCTGTACTGGGTGTTTGAATCAGTGGCAGAGTAGCCACTCCTTGGTCCAGCCTGATTTCTTCACTTATTGCTTCTACAATCTTCCCTCCACTGGGCCAACTTCTATATCTTCTAGGCCTGTGGGAATCAAACATGCAAACCATCATATAAGACTGGACTTCAAGCACAGGATACTTACTGTTCCTCGTGCTGTCTTTGTCTTCCAGCAAGGAGTGTGGGTCATAAGTAGTCAAGGTGGGTTATGCAACCAATGATCAAATTGGAAAAATTCAAAAGACAAAACGGAGGGCTGCACTAAGACACTGTAAAAGTATGAACTGTATGTACATTGAGGTGATCTTGCTAGTTTTAATTTAGCTCAAATACCAAGCTAGAAACCATCTTTTAAAATCCATGTTTCAGCACAGGCTGGACAAACTTGTTACATCATCGACATGCAAGGGCTGTGCTGTTATGGTTTCCTTGGTTTTTAACATCCAAACTAGCTAGAGTATTAGGTACTTCATATGTACATAACCCATGCTGCAATTCTGATAGTAGTACTGTGTATTGTTCTGTTTCTGAAATTTGATCTGATCTCATCAAAGATTTCCACTGATATGACCAAGAACCAGTACATCAATGTAGGGCATTGTGAATGATTATTTTACAAAAGATGGGTGCTTTTGCATAAGTCTTTTCTTTCTTCTTCTATTCTTAAAGTCTTCTCTGTTGTTTTTTTGGAAATAGGATATTACAATTTTACAGTTGTCCTTAATCCAAGACCTTTCTGGAGATTTTCAAGGCTCTTAGCAGCTGGTCAATAAAGGCTTTTAAAAAAATATTTTAAAAAGAGAAAACCAAATTTTGTATGAAATTTGCTGGCTAAATCTCCATGCTTACAGCACTCACAGACTTATTGATCAGACTTAAGCCTGGAACTAGCTTTGCAAGGGCACTTTAGCTGAGAAATGATGCATTAACAGAGCTATGGGGAAGAAAAAGTTTCTGGAATTATAGTGAAATAAATGAATTAATAATCCCTGGGCAGTAGATCTCTTCCTTTTTCTGACTACCTATTGTCAGGAATAGCTGTGTAATACAAATACTATACAGTTCTGAAAATCTCATTAAGTAGGTAGATAAACACACCCATTTGCAGAAGAGGAAATTAATCTCAGAGGGGCTGTGTGGCAGAGATTGGGTACTACAGCCAGCCACCTTCAGGAAGAGAAACTTGAAGCTGCCTATATCAAATTATTCACCTGCTACTGCCACCAGAAGTCTGCCTGCTGACTAGACTGCAGAGAAGCTGCTTGACTTCTTTTCCTGTTTGTCCATCTGTTAAATGGAGTGAATGCTTAGATGCTTCTCAGGCGTGGTGTCAATTTTATGACATCTCTCTATTATCCTGAAGTTCTAAAGAACAGGCATGCATATTTATAAGGGATTTAATGTCTTATGCTTCAGGGCATAAACTAACCTCTAATTAATAAGGTTTAAGAGCAGCTTCTCCTGGGGTAGTTAATTTTTCAGAGAAGCTTTCCTCTCTCTTCCTTTGCGGCTTTTGCTGTTGGCTTCCATCATACTGCTAGTGGAGAGAAGGAATTTGTGATCTAAGCCTGTATTTCTTATGTTCCTAGAAGACAGCATTGCGTGCCAAGAAGTGCACATCCATTCTCTTTGTAAGCTGCTCTCCCAGATCCTGGCCAAATAAAAGAATATAAATTAGAAGTGCAGTGCAGGAAAGAAATACTTGTCTTTTTACTTGGCAAAAGGGTTACAGCTGACAGCCATGCCTGGCACAAACCACAGTGTTTTTGCCAACTCACTCTTGGAGAGCAGAGTTCAGGACTCCAGGTTGACCAGGCTCAGCTTTGTCATGCAGCTGTGCAAAGTGTGTCCATTTGTTGTCAGAGAGCTGCCTCTTTTCAGATGGTTCCCCCTAAAGCTGCTCTGCAGTGCAGGCTCACATCACTTGGCTAGGCTGCTATCTGGCCGTGCTCAGTGGTTCTTGACAGCTACGTGATGTTTACACATGAATTTCTCAAAAACAGGAAGAACGGGGAAGCAAGAAAAAGCCATGATGTTCTCTTTAATACCTCCCATATCCAGTCACTCTTCTCTGGTTGATTTTTGTCCAGACTCTGTCAGGGAACCAGTCTCTTGGCAGTTCACTTATTTTAGTGTCTCTAATGGTGACATCAGCATTTCCAGATATAGGCTGCCCTCAGAGGAGCAAGTGCAAGCACTTGGTTCTTTGCTCTTGAAATCTAGTTAAGATTTATTGTGCCCCACAGTAGTATTTGTCAGTCATTGTTAAAGAGGCTTTATCTAACTTCACAATAGAAACTAGAAAGGTGATGTACCAGATGTGGTGTATGTAGCACCCTGCTAATAGAGATTTAGAGTCTTCTCCAACATTTACTGCTAGGGACATGTAGACTTTTGCTTTATGAAATTCAGCTTCTTTTGACTTTTTTTAAATTCCTTTTTTCTTTTTGGATCTACAATCATCTACCATCTCCACATTATGCCTTTGTTTCTAAGCCCACTCGAATTCTTCCTCCCGTTTCAGATTTACATCAGCTCTAATTTCTTTTAAACAGAGCAAGTCCTCGGATTTCTTGGTTGTAAGAGAGAAACTTGGTAGAAACAATCTCACAGCTGCCTGGAAGTGTCATCCTTAAAGCTTCAGGGAAAAAAGACTGTGCTGGATAGCTTCCTCTGCAAAGGATCTTCTAGCTACAGTCAGCAGAGTCTCAAGTTCCCTAGGTAACCTGAATATTAATTATTGTATTAGTATTCTTCAGAAGTTTTCCACTTTACATAAATGTTTCATTAGTGCAACAAATTACAGAGCTCAATTAGGTGCAAGCTGTAGTTGTTTTTTACACCTCCACATCTCTCTGCTTTACAGATTTTTAAGGTTTGTTTATTCTGATTTGGGCTATCCACCAATGGTGTCTGATAATCTGCAGATTTTCAAAATAGTTGCAACTCCAGTGTTTTTGAGAAAGCTACAAAATTGTTAAAACAACCCTCAAAATGAGGAGAGAGAGGTTAGAGAGAAAGCATCTGCTCAGCCTGTGTTTCAGGGAAGCCTCTGGACATTGTATTTCTGGGCTATCTCACTGATCTTGAAGCCTGACAAAGCAATGCAACAGTTTTTCAGGAGTGGTATCAACCTGGAATAGCTCTGTGTGAGCTGTGGGAACTGTTTCCCCATGGAAACACCATTCCAGACAAACCTTATTGCATCTCTTAATGAAGGGAGAAGGATATTCCTAAGTGTAAAATACAGTTTTAAAACTCCTGATGTTATACTGCAGTTTAACTGGCACACTGCTCCACCCCCCACCAAAATATTTTAAACTTTTTTTTTCTCTTTTAAAAGAACACTGCTACTTTAAAACAGGAACCTAGAGTCTTGAAAGGAATAGTTTAAAAAATCAACCCTTTTTCCCAGTCCTGTTATTTTCCCTCTTGCTTCTTACTCCACTTGACCTCTATTACCCTTGTCCCACTTTAATATCTCTTCTCAAAAGTGTGTGTTGAACATTCCTGCAGATTATAAAATCCCACTTCTTCTTGAAGAGATGAGCTTTGTTGTGAGCTACACTCTAACCCCTGTAACATCATTGCTTATCACATCTGTGTACTGCAATGAACCCCAGTTGAAACACAAATAAAATACACTGCAAGGTCAATTTATGCTTATATAAGCTCACACTACCACATAATCAATAGCTTTTCTAACACTAAACAGATCAATATTTCTGCTGTAATCTCTGAAATCTTCCAGTTTACAAGAAAATACACAGAACTCTGAGATTGCAGTGTGGTTTAAGAGTACATTTGCTGCACGGGTTTAATAGATCGTATGTAAAATATGAGTATATATTCAGACATATTTCAGGAGAGAAAAAGATGTGTAGAGAGGTAGTAATTGGTGGGAGTTTGAAGAAATGGTTGAATCTTTTAATTGGTCTACAGACTATTAATACTTGTCTAAAGGTTGGAGAATTCCTATAAGGAGAACCTAATTTTGGATCAGTCTGAGCTAATTATGTCTTCATGGCAGACTCTTTAAATAGTCTTTGGTTTGAAAATTTTATTACACTTTTTACATATTCAGCATTTATTTCAGATTCAACCCTTTTGGCCTTCTTTGTCTCAGGCATTTATGATTTTGCTTCATTTATAGGCAATTCAAAGGCTGTCAGTGTAGCACTCCCCTTCAACATGTTCTGTTTCAGATATCAGATTTAACCAGTCTTCTAAAAGTTTGGAATATGTCATAATATGCCTCACCGCACTTTGATGGTATTGACTCAGATTGACAAGAGCCTGGAGAAACCCGTTATCATTGTCTAGAGCCCCCAGTGCAGTACAATAAGATAATTGCTTGCTCATTATAAAATATTACAGCAGTGGACATAGATGAAAGGTAGTCTTGCTGTTTGTAGTTGTGCCCTTGAAATTTTGCTGTTACATAGTGGAATTTTTTGTGAGTTCTTCTATTGTCACAACAGTCTCTGCAGTATGAAACCTCAAAATCTTTGATGTCTTTGATGTCTTCACATGTACAGTACAATAGCTCACATGAACTAATGATTATAAATACCCAAGCTAGGTAACCTATTAAAACAAACTGTTGAGCAAGCACAAACTCTTTCTGGTTTGTAGTAATCCACAGACTTTTGTTGATTGAATGCTTTGCCCTTTATTCAAATGGCATTACAAACTGTGCTGTGAAATACACTTAGCATCAGGCTTACAGGAGTTACCACTTTAAATATTTGCTACTCTTAATTTGTGTTTGGTTCTCTTTTATGTTGTGTTTTTGTGTGTAACTGAAGATCCACAAGGAGATATGTCTGTGTAAGCATTGCTGCTGTCAATAATATGCAAGTGCTTTATAATAGGACTGATACAATATTCTTTTTGCAAATAAGTGTTCACTTTATAGATGTTTGTAAATAGTGACTTAGAATCAAATGAATTTAGACCATTACTGAAAAAAGTTTGTCCTTATCTCTCTTAAAATACTCCAGCTGTTGAAAGTTTGCACCTCGCCTAGGCAACCTCTTTCAGTGTGTTTCCTACTACTGAATTTAAGCTTTCTTTAGAGCAGATTAAAATTGTTTTCCTCACCATTCCCACCATGGCCTTCTGAACAATGTTTTGAATATTTTGATACTTCTGCAGTGTCGGTCTCCATCCATTTTTGCCCTCTCCCCACCCCAGTTTAGTCCAATGTATAACAACAGTGAAATATTTCACAGCATTCTCAGCAATGATGAATGCCCTCAGGTTGCAGATCCACAGGCACTGGTGTCATACTGAAATTAGTCTACATGAAAGAAATAGTATTAATTTCACACAGTTTGGTCAGACTCTGTAGGATGACTGGGGGCACTGCAACCCCTCAAGGATCCCAGTTAACTGTGTTGGCCCAGTGGTCCAGCTGTAGCTGGAGTATATCAATTCTTATGTCCCAAAGTACAAGGCTGTGTAAAGTCTGGGTGCAAAAGCAAGTGTCTTTTCACACCAGATATGTATCTGACTAAAGTATTTTAAAACATATAAGGCAAAATTACTTTAGCTAAACATTTTTAATGGAAAAAGTTTGCAGGAATGGGAAGTTTTTAAACTCCACAGAAGCTTTTTACATAACGACAGATTTTACCCTCATTATAGATTCTTCCCTTTTCACTCAGAATAAGGGTGGTGCTGGCTTTTGAACCAGCTGAGAAAGTCTGCTAACCTATTACTAACTACTGATTGTTTTGGCCATTATGGTTGGTTCAGACTGAGCTGTTGGAAGGAAGATTTTGAGATGTTTCCCGTATCTTCGGATGCGTGCACACAGTGACTTGTCTGCAGGCACGTGCAGCCTGTACGCCAGGGCTGAATCAGCTAAAATGCATATTTTCCTACTAGTGTGGAACCAAGCTGAGCTAATTTTACTGCTAGGAGTGAACTAGCCATGTGAAGTGTTTGTTATGCAGAAGAATTTGGAAACGTGCAGTCAAGGCAACAGCCTTCTGTTACTGCCCACAGTTCAGCATGGACAAAATGCCTAGTAGTTGGAAAGTAACATTATTTGGCTTGTCTCAATACTTTGGTAACTTGCTTCAAACCCCAGGATTTTCTAAAGTTCTCAGCAGCCATGAACCTGAAGAAGTCATGCCACGTGGGCTCAAAATTCCATACCAGCTAACCTCAATACAAACTTGGGTCCTGCATCCTTTATCCACGAGGGAAAAAATTCAGTGAAAGTGTATGCTGAGAAACAAAAGATATTCTTCAGTCTAACTATGTATGACTCTGTGTTGTCTAAAATGAACAAAACTTCCCAGACAAATGCAGCACATCACTCTGGTTAGGTTATTGAATAAGATTATCATGACTGTACTTACTCAGTTCTATAAGAGATGCATTACCAGTCAAAATGGTGTATTCTTTTGCCAGGTACTGATTTTGTTCCTTACTTATTAAAAGTGACTTTTCTAGCTAATGCAATCAACTCCCGTTCTGCTTATCTTGGCATAAGAAATATCTGTGTTTGGAGTTATGCCTCAGGATTTTAAAATAGCTCTTCGATATCACTCAGCTTCCACATGCTTGCAGGAGAAAGGAGGAAAGAGCTGGAGGAAAAGGCTTCTCCAAACAAGAAACTGTCAGTAATAACCTCGACTAGAGAGGAGATATTTTCCAAAACTAGGGCCCTACAAAACCTGGCTACTTTGACTCAAGCTTCCTTCACTCTGGACTTCTAATGCTGTCACTAGATCACAAAATCACTTTGTTCTAGGGCACCTCCCCAGTCTCTGCTAAAAGCTGGAACTTAAACCCTCTTCCTTTAAGCTACATTCCTGTCTTGACCCATATCTGAGGTGGATGCTCAGCCTGTATAGCAACATCCCATTTTCCAAGAGCTGCTTCCGTATCTCAGGGTTTTCTCCTGGTCAGAATAGACTACATGGATCACTTCCTATTCTTAAAAAAAAAAAAAAAAAGGAAACAAAAAAAGGTAGAGTTTGGCTTTAAGGTAGTACTGTTTGATGCTGTTAAGATTTTGACCCTTGTTTCTTATCCCACCATCTTTTTAGGAACTTCTTTGTACAGTAGATTTTAACAGTTTCCCCTCTCCCCAGGTGGCATGATACGTGAGTTAAAATGTTGTCTTGGCTTTGCAACACCTCACATACAGCACTTGTTAAAAGGATTGGCTTGTATGAGACGTGCTAATCTTAGGAAGTAAATGCTCTCTAGTGTGTCCTCACCTCCTGCCGGACCACCTGTGAATGACATTAATGCTCTGATGACCATTGCAGTAACAGATTGCTTGAACTGCCCAGTCTCTACCCCTTCCTCATCATTTGCTGTCAGCTGTAGATTACCACGTGTCACAGCTTGTGCAAAATCCTGTGTGAACAGATTGCTAAACACACTGCCAGTGGGTATTGCTGTCTGCAGGTTACATGCATTCCCACTGGAGCTCTGTACAGGGATGCTTGGGCACAGTGGGATTGTGTGTCATGATTTGATCTAAGTAAAAGGCTTCTATTGTTACCACGAAACTTTTAGCACTAATACTCTAAGAATATATGTCATTACTCAGTAGGTATTCTCTTGTTCTTACTGTGTTTCTGAACTAGCCTGGCTCTATTTTACTTCCTCAGTGGATCCATAATATTAATTTAAACTATTACTTTCTTCTTAATTTTGATATGTTTTTCTTCCAGGCTGTTTCTGCTTTTATTGAAGCACTCAATCTTGTGGAATGAGTAATAAAAAGCAAAAACATGTCATCTCTATTAATGAATGGTATCTATTATCAGTTTGCCTTTTCAGGGTCCGGTAGCCATCACGCACAAAACACTGTTTTACTGAAGCTGGCAAGAATATTCTGGCATTATTCCTTCTCCTCTGAATGTCCAGTGGTTGATACAGATAATATTTAGGCCTGCTTCATTTAGCTTCAAGAAAAAAACCAAGGAAGTCAAAATTATGGATTATGTGATTCCTCATTTCCATGTGAGTGCCAGGGAGCAGTGAAGGACAGCTGCTTCCTGAGGGACAAGATGTGGGATCCCAATACAGTAACCTGGCCAGCAGAGCAGGAACTGGCAGCTGGGCTCATCCCATCCTCAGCCAGGAATGGGGCAGTCCTAGCCCTGGGCATGGGCACCTCCCTGGGGACGGGATGGACACAACTTGCTGTGGTGTTGGTGGGGCAGGGACTGATGGCTCTGGAAGGTTGAAATAGGGTCCTGGGCCATAGACAGTATGGAAGCAGCCCCAAGGTGCTGGACAGGGGTAGTGATGCTTGGAGGAGCCCTTAGAACCTGACAGTGATATCTGGAATTCTCTTATTATGCCAGTATTTATTGAGATTGGAAACAGCTGGTTATAGGAAAAAGTGTACAAGAAGGAAAAGCAAATATCCTCCAATTGAGAGTGGTTCAGTAACATCCAGTGTTTCCAGACTCCACTGCCTCATTGCTCTCTTTTCATTTTGCCATATATTTAAAATAGGATACTGTATATGTGCAGAGCAATTGTTTTCACCACGTGGGTATCTCTTGATCACAGAGAATAGTCTCACTTCCATCCTCACCCTTGTACCCAGTGGTTTTCGTTAACTACAGAGCTTCTCTGCCCCTTAAGGCTTTGAGCAGGGCAGTGGGAATCCCCAGTCCAGGGAGTGAAGTCAAATGCAGCTTACGGAAATCTGAACCCTACTGGTTCCTCTCTCAGGAGTAACATTTCCTGGTTACTCTCCTAGTATGGTTATTGCAGATCTGTGCCTCCCATCCCAGCACTCAGTCATTCCCAGTATTCCTCACACATCTGGAAACTTTGTCTTGGAGGAGTTTCAGAAGTCAGTATTATTCAAAATGGGTTAATACAAACCAATAAGTCATCTGACAAGTGAAATGGTGCTCTTTTCTTTCTTTTCTTTGGTATTTTATGTATGAATCAAACCAACCTCTCTTCTCCCCCCTCATTTTGACCAATTTTTCAAGAGAAGTGAGATTTAAAGTTATCCGAGACCTGTTCATTCTCTTCCCTGTCATACAGGAAACATAATCTTTGGGTTCTTCCATGTGCTAGACTCTGTTTCAGTTCCATCAGAAATGAAATTATATTATTATGATAATATTTTCTCTGTCTACATTGTTGAGAAAGTGAAATGAAACAACTTCTCTTACCTGTGTCTTGCCCCATTAAAGTCAGCTTACTTTCAGGCAGAATTTGGCCTGTAATATATAAGTAGTTTCAACAGTAAGGTTTACTTTACACGCTGAAACAGTGTGAAATAAAACCTTTCTATTCCTCTGGCTCTAACTGAAAATTTTTCTTTTCTTCCTGATTAACCTGCAGTGTGGTATCTTCAAAATTCTAAGCAATTCAGTTATAAATGTGTTTTCTTCTCTACATTGTTTGTAGTTCTCTTAGTATCTCACCTAATGAGAAAGCTGTGTCCTAGCAATTGATACATAATGTCTGACCATGAATATTTCAGCCTTACAGCCTGAAAATCAGATCCCATGGCAGCAGAGAGGATGTTGTTGCCTAAAGCAAAATGAATCATAGTGTTTTGGGTCTGATTTTAAAGGCCTGATGGGGATTTTCATTGCATTTTGCTGTTAATAATGTAGAATGTTTGCACACGTAATATTTTTGTAAGGTGGAGGTAACAGGAATTGTAAGATGAGTGATAGTCTTCACTCCCACAAAAAGTTTGAGTTAATCCCTTGCACTTTTATTTATTTAAGAACTTCTGCTAGGTGTTTTGGGGAGCAGCTAGGCTGTCTGTCTCTAGCACAAAGGTATCTGTCTTCTTTATGGGGATGTAATGTAATTTAGTTAATGCCTGTGATACTCTGCACAGGAAAATTGTGATGAACAGTTGCAGAAATTAATTATTAATTAATTGGCTTGCCACCATCTAGCTATAGACTAAGTACTATTGCCACTATCTTCCATCACCATTTCTTTTCTCTCCTTGGTTTTTTCTTTCTTTAGCCTTCTAGTTTCGTACAATCACTTGTTCTATGTTGATTAAAATCACATTGTTAATTCCTTGGAGACTGAAGTCTCTCAGTGTTTCTATATTAATCTTAGCAATTAATAATGAGATAATTACAATTCTTTTTCAGTGGAAAAAGGAGACCAAGAGATAAAAACAGTTCTTGGTCTGATTAGTTTCTGAACATTTGTTGTGAAAATGGACTTGCTTAGCAAAGCAAGTCAAAGGAAATGATATTATAGAAGGTTCATATAGCCTTTTGTTGCTAGTTATTCAAACAGGTTTTCATTGATCTATTTCTCTAGCACTGCTTTTCTACTTATTTGCCTGTCTTTGAGCAGGTTTTGTTTATTTGGGTTTTTTGCAGGTCAGAATTAGCTTCCTGCTGTGATGCAGTTCACAATTTTATTGCTTCTCAAAGCAACAGCCCATTGGGAAGTAACATGAGTTATGAAGTGGACAGTAAAAAGACCATCCTCATTACAGAGGACATTTTTAAGATGCTGCCTGTGGTAAGAACTGTATGTTTACCTGGTTTTGTAATTGCAGTATCATATATAGATTTTATGTTAGTGATTGAGCTGCTTTGATTCCTCTGGAAGAGTCCCATCAACCCCTGTATGCCCTTCTTTATTCACCTTGCAAGGCACTTTGTCTTTTTTTAGCCTTCCTCTGCAGTGGTAGAAGCATGGAGAGCGTATCATACATCACATTGGAGGCAGAGTTGCTACAGAACACAAGCAGTGACTGGCTTGGCAGCCAGCTGAATTCAGGAGCAAATACTCTGAATGTTTGCCTTGCTTTTATCATTCCCATTTATAAAGGCATTTCAATCTGGAAGAACATATCATGTTCCTCATATGCCCATGCCATTTCCAGTGCAGGCTTGGGCATGCAATTTATAAAAGCTATTTTGGCGGTAAACCTGATAGAGAATAGCATAGAACAGAATAGAATAGAACAGAGTAATTTCAGTTGGAAGGGACCTACAATATCATGAAGTCTAACTGCCTGACCAATTCTGGGCTGACCAAGTTAAAGCAAGTTATTAAGGACATTGTCCAAATGCCTTTTAAACACTGACAGGCTGGGGACATCGACCACATCTCTAGGAGGCCTATTCCAGTGTTTGACTACCCTCTCAGTAAAGAAATGCTTCCTAATATCTAGTCTAAACCTCCCGTGGTACAGCTTTGAATCATTCTGGTGTGTCCTGTTATTAGATACCAGGGAGAAGAGATCAGCACCTTCCTCTCCTCGGGAAGCTGTAGAGAGCAATGAGGTCACCCCTTAGCCTCATTTTCTCCAAACTAGACAAGTCCAGAGTCCTCAGCCACTCTTCATAGATCATTCCTTCCAGCCCTTTCACCAGCTTTGTTGCAGCCAGAAACACAGGTTGAGAAAAGGAATCCGATTTTGTAGCTCAGGATTACAATAGATATACAAGTTCCTGAGACTAGACAAAGAGGCTGTATTTGGTTTCTCAAAGCTAAAAGCACATGGGAGTCCTCCTGCCCATCTCTGGCATTCTTGATTTCTGAAATCCCAACTACCATGAGTCTAGTTCTTCCTATTGTTGCTGTGAATCACTAAAGACATCATTGCAAAAGAGGATACAGTGGTTCCAAATTTAAACTGAAGAAATAAAAAAGTAGTATGTTTTATGTGCACATATACATGTTAATCTAGCCAGAGTTGTCTGGCCTTTGTGTTCTCTTACTCTCTTTTCAGAACTGAACAAAATACTTGAATGTATTGTTTTGTAATACATCACCAGGCAATATGATGTTTGCCACTTTCCCCACACTTTTTGTCTCTTCCTGCTTCTCTTGGGGCAAGCTGATGAGAGAAGGAGGAAGGATAATGCTTTCTGTAAGCAAGCTTTGACTCACTTTTACAACGGGGTTTAATTTCTGCAGTCAAAGTAGCCCAGCTGTTGGCCTCTCTGTTGAATGTCAGTGCTCCCACAGCAGGAGAGGCTGAATGAGATGTACAAAAAGTTTTTGAGACTGGGATAACAGCCAGCTATATTACTGTCAACCAAAATAGCCAACACTTTACATTAATTTGCTAGGTTGTGATCTGTGCTGGTTCTCAAGTGGATGCACTTACCTCCCACTCAGCTTCCCCAGTGCAAGACTGCAAGCTGTTAACAAGAGGAGCAGAGAGGGTGAACAGCTAGAAACAGTAACCTCGTCAGTGAGGCCTCATATTCACCATGAGTTAAGCCAGGGCGTATCATTATCCTTTACAGCATCTTCAGGTTCCCCTAAATTCGTTTTTCTACTTCAGATGTACTTGTGATGACACAAGTGGTGAGAATTTACAAAGTTACCTTCTTTTAGCTGAGAATGTCAATGACTATATGACGACCCTCAGTTTGTTACAGCGCAAAGGAAAATGGGTAAATTTACACTGCCTTCAGTACAAATTAGTTCCTTAGCTTGTCAAGGATTCAGTCCACTATTAGATAGTTTTTGTGTTAAGTGTATATAAAAGGCACCCAGTTTTAACAATCCAGTGTTAGTCTCTCAAAATTCTGATGACAGAAGTAGCAGTTCTCTGTCTCTTGGTGCCTATTTCTGGCTCTTGGCTATCCAGGTCTGGCAACCCTGTCTGCTAAATGGTGAATGCTTTTGCTTGGATTGACCAGATTAAACCTACAAGAGCAAATAGACACAAAGAAACAATCAAAAGATTTATAAAGAATTGGCTGTATCTTTTTATTTGTTTGCAGTCCTCTCCTCTTTCAGTCTATCCCTTCAAGACCTGTGCTGTGGTTGGAAATGGAGGCATTCTGAAAAATTCTAGCTGTGGAGCTGAAATCGATAGTTCTGATTTTGTGTTCAGGTAAGAGCTGCTTCATCTTACTGGAGTGTGTCCAGTGTTTCTAAAAACTTGGCAGGGCTGGAATCATGCCAGTGCCAGTGTGTAACAATGAGGAAGGATCTTGACAATTCTTTATTTCTGCCTTTCCAGGGATACTTCTTTGTAGTTTTCAGAATACTGTTTTCTAATTAAGGAGCAGGCTAGATAGATACATGTATGATCTGTAATTGCAAACACACCTTGCAATGATGTGAAATGTGATTATCTGAGAACCTGACATTTCTGATCATTCAACATCCTTTAGGAGACTGGTATTATATCTCACGTGTATCTCTGGTTTAACAAAGGGTTTACTTAGCCATGGTTTGGCTCACTCATGTAGTTACTTAGCTGCACAAATATTTGTTTCACCTTCTGTTACTTATTAAAAAAATTAAACATCCATTTAAGTAGTTTTTTTCATCTCCATCTATAGACTGGGAGAAAACAAGGTACACTGAGCATGATGTGGCCCAGTCTCTCAGTATGTGACTCACACCTTGTCGTTCACGCAAAGAAACAGAGTAACGGACAGAAGGGGCTTCTCTCAGTGACGTCCAATCACACAGCATGCTGGATTTTGTTTCCTATTCTTACTTTTGCCTAATATTTGGGCTTTTGAAAAATCTAAAAAAAAAAAAGTCTTTCCAGTTAGATAACTGTTTTAATAAAAGTGTGAAATCTGCGTAGTTAGATACTAAACTTACTAAGTGACTGAATTAAAAAAAAAAAAGCTTTCTTTCCATTTTACGGAAATCATTGTTTCTGCAATAGGACAAGTTACGCTGTTATTATTAGAAGACACAGTAGAAGACTTTCAGCAGAAATGCATTGTTTAGGCAAGAGGGGCAATATTTCCTAGCAGCTAGCATAGATAGGGCATTCATAGATTGTCTCCTCCTGGGATTTTAACTGTGCTCCTGGTTTTGTGATACGATTTATGAAAATGAGCTCTCTGTGCCCTATTTTAACCATCTGTACAGTAGATTAAATATTTTTACTAGAAGTGGTGTAAGCCTTATTTAATATTTGTAAAGTGCTTAGACATCCCTGGGAGCTGACGTGAAAGTGTCATTGCCCAAGAGAGGAATTTGCAAATAATAACTGTAAAGCATTTCTGGTGCACATCTGTTTAAGCAAATGTTTCTCAATTTCAGGTGTAACCTCCCTCCAACCACAGGAAACACTAGCAAAGATGTTGGCAATAAAACAAACCTTGTGACTGTTAATCCGAGTATCATAGCTCAGAAGTGAGTACTACTGCAAATCTGTTTCTGTGCACTGCTATATAATTGTTTGACATGATTTAGATTTTCATGGAAATCCATTGTGATACCAACATGAGAGCAGTGCATGTAGATTACCTCATTAAGCCTTAGTTTCCGTGTAAAAGACGTACTAGTCTAAATGGAAATCTGCTAAACCTGGCCTTTTTTGTAGCAATACCCAGATTAGCAAGAGCCTCAGCTGATGCTAGTCAACAATTCATGGCAGAGTAAAACTGATGATTGTAAGCCCAAGCTGCTTCTTTTTCACCCTCAACCCTCATGACCGCAAGCATTTAAACAGGAATTGTAATCATAAATCTGGAAAGCCTGGAAATGTGTGTCTGACTGTGTCAGTAGGGCTGTGAGTACATGTAAGGTGCTTAGAGGCTGTTCTGATGAAGGCTATTTCCTGAATGGATGCTCAGTTTCTGTAATCCATTTTTTCAATCCATATGAAGCTGCTCGCTCACACACCTTTTTCTCAGCAGAGGTGGGGGTTTTTTTCACCTTCTTGATGAAAAGAAAATCTAATAAGGCCAGGCTGACTAATCTGACATCTTCAGCAGGCTGGAACTGCAGCTTATCTATGAAAAGGACTGCTGTGGCATATTCTTTACTGCTTGCTAATCTTACTGTATCTTGTTGTCTGTCATAACTGTATTGTCAAAAAGACAACATCAGGCAAAGATTTTTTTTTCTCCTTGAGAAAGTTAAAAGTACATTGAGTACATAGAAATTACTAACAGACATTTTTCATTGAGTCAGAGATAGAACTTCATTTTTTGCAATGAGAACTATGTTAATGCTTACCCAGCCCTCTTGGACTTAAATGAAGATGAATTATTACTTCCCCAAAAATAAATTTAGCTCATTGATCTTAGTTCTTAGCTCATAGATCTGCACAAGAATATGAGGAAGTAAAATTGTCCAATGACTCAGCATCCTTGGTGACTACTGACCTAATCCACAATTTTTCTGAGCTTGCTCGAAGTGTTCTGCCACTCATTTTTTAGCCAAATCAAGTCATACTAGGGTTAATAGGAGTTACACTGAAGGAAATAGAAGTTATGAGTGAGAATGAAGTGAGATTATAAGAGGACTTTATGATTTTTTAAAAATATGTATTTAAGTATTCAGAGAACACTGTAAAGGCTTTTGAAGGAGAAGGAGGTACCATTTAGCAGAACTAAGTTTGTTTCTTTTCTCAGAAGACCTATTCTCACATTATTCCCTGTAATTTCTAATTCTGTGTTTGCATATCGGATTAGTCTGATGTTATTATTTTTAAGGTTAATCAGCTTTTGAACTGTGTCTGCCAGGGTGTACAATGTACGTGGACTCTGTTGGAGGAAAGCACAGTTCTTTTGTGTCCTAGTGGGACTGTGCTACACTCTTTGCAGTGGCAGAGCTGGAAAGGAGAATGAGACATGGTTGAGTAGTCCAGATTTCTAGCTGAGGAAGAACAGAAATCTGAATTCTGTCCTGGAGGCTCAGTACTTCACACTAAGTAGAAACAGAAAATTCTTGAAGTGGAGGCCAGAAATTCACCCTTCAGCCTTTTCCTAGACATAGGCTCAGGCATTTCTTGCTTGTTTGGGCTGTGTGACTCTTTCATGCACAGAGGCTCAAGGCCAATGGGAGGGCCTGAGTCTCTCTCATTCATTTGTTTCAGAGTCTGATGGTAATGACACTTTTCTGGGAAGCAGAAGCTGTAAGTTTAAACCCCTTCAGACTGAGAAGGGGTGTATCAGTCCTTGCACAAATTTAGTTGGGTAACTGCTAACTCGTCCGTAAGTGTTTTGAATGGAAATGGCAGTGGCTACTGTCCTCTGTGCCCTGTGAAAAAAGGGTTTGAACCTACTGAAGTTATGAAGAGAAATGAAACAAATTTTTCCAGCTTCTGCTGGAGCCATTTGTGAAAAGTGGGCTCTGGTAGCCCTTAAAAGGTGAAAATACGCTGCTCAGATAGACAACTACCTACAAAAGAAGACTCAGAGTGTTGAATCCCAAAGGGAGTGGAAGCATCATATGTTCAGGGGATTCAGAAAAATCAGATCTATAGAAGGCATGAGTTGAGTGCCCCCTTTTCTTGTATCACTTCTTGGATAACTTAGGCATTTCACTAGTCAGTATTTGAGAGCTCAGAATTATCCAGTGGTGAGAACTAACTCTCTTTGCTCTTTATTGGGGACTGAGAGCATCTGAGAATAAATCTTCTTCATTTGTGAATTTAGAGTTCTAAGTCTTTATAGATCTCCATGTGTTCCCTTTCTAGTCCAAATGAGTTAACCAGCCATGCATATATTTTTAGTTATTTTAAAAGTGTATCAAATGCAGGTGAAACCCTGGAGAACTTGAGCACGTGCTAATCTTTAACACTCCAAGACTGCTCACATGCATCTTTGTATTTCCACTCAGGGCAGACACACAGATTTTTGAAGAGAGATTTTTGTATCCCTATTGATGTAAGAAACACATTTCACAAACACATACAGCACATATTGTAGTGTATGTATTTTTAAACAGAGAAACTATGAACACAATATTTTTTTTGCATTCTCCTTTGAAATTTCTTGAATTGATCAATTCTGTAAACAGGTCCAAGTCTCATTAGCAGTGAATTTGATCTACTTCAGTAGCTCCTGTGTTGCCAATTCAGTCCTATGTAGTGTGTTCTTATTATACAATAGTCAGATTTCCATAGCTGCACATGTGACAACTTATAATAGGGTGGTATAAATTTGCAATGTAGACAGGCTGAACTGGTGCAGCAGAGTTCATAACTCATATGTGCAAGTGCAGTTGTGTTGTTTTGGTCTGTAATGTTTATATCAACAGTACAATCCATTCCTAAAATTTTATACTTTGCAGATACAACAAGCTAAATGAAAAGAAGACAGAATTTCTTGAAAATATTTCAGTCTATGGAGATGCTTTTCTTTTATTGCCAGCATTTTCCTTCAGAAGCAACACCGCCACTTCTTTTAAAGTGTATCACACTCTGAAAGAGTTCAAAGCTACCCAAAAGGCAATATTTTTTCACCCCACTTATCTGAAAAGTCTTGCCCAGTTCTGGAGAACTAAGGGTGTGAAAGCCTACCGATTGTCATCTGGTTTTATGATCACTAGTGCTGCTCTTGAGCTGTGTGAGAATGTGAAGCTCTATGGCTTCTGGCCTTTCTCAAAATCCACAGAGAAGATGCCAATCAGTCACCACTATTATGACAACCAGCTGCCTAAACCAGGTTTCCATGCAATGCCCAAAGAATACAACCAGATCCTCCAGCTTCATGGCAAAGGCATTTTGAAGTTGCAGTTTGGTAAATGTGAATCAGACTAAAAAGGTAGGTCCCATTTTTAGCACATAAAATGTCTTTATTTAAGTAATGTGTCAAGGGAAAATTTGTTTTACAAACAGTGTGGGTCTGCTCTTCCTCAGAGAGATGTTTCTACCTTACACTCAATGAAAGTTGTATTTCTAAATATGTGAAAGATTGGAGTTTTCTGAATAAATATGTATCACAGAGTTGAGAAATGTTTTCTAATTGTGAACATTAGATGGGAAGCACAGCTAAATACAGATTATACCCATAATTCATAGTCAATCATTAGTGTCTCCTTATCTCAGATACATGTTTCTGCCAGCCTATGTTTGGTTTGGTATCAGTTCCCAGGAACCAACCTCCTTTGAGAACGGCTTTATTAAAGGCATTCACATATTGTGATCTTCTAGAGGAGACACTCAATCCTGGCACAACCTTTCCAGATGGATACAGAGAGCAGAGTAAGGATGGAGAAGTGTGCATCCGTGGCCTCGTTCCCTCTAGTTGGGTAAAGATTAGAGCCGTGTGTGCTCACAGCCCGGGGCTGCCCAACAGCTTGTGGACGGCAGTGAGGGAGCTGCCGTACACTACAGCAGATCTTGCTGAGCATTTTACCTTGAGGCAGCTCAGAATCTGCGAGTTACAAATATAGGATGAAGTGTCATTCCCTTTCCTCTGTCCTTTCTAACTGTCCCAACCCCTTGGACCTCTACCTTCTGTGTATTGCCTCGGAGAAATGCAGCACAGTCTGGCCTCTGACCTTGAGCCAATTTACCACGTAGAGACAACAGATGACTCTGAAAAGATTAGTCTGCATGTTTTCAATCTTGATTTGCCCTGTTGACAACATAAGACCAATTTGTATAAATACTTCTTCATATTTTAAGCTAACTCAGAAATTTCTAAGCTCACAAAGCTGTTGTCAGATTCACCTTTCACAGAACTCTATTTTTCCAGGGGGTTGAAATTAGTATAACAGTAAGTGAAGTGTGCAGTAGAACTGCCATTGTATACAATATGTTTTAATTGGACTGATATAATCTCATGACTGTACTAATCAAGTTAAATAAATTAAAATAACATCATCTTGTTCAAGGAAGAAATTTTAAGTTTAAAAGCTAAGGGCTTTTCTTCTGGCTAGGTTCTAAAATGTATTTGAAAATACCCTTTGTTGGTATTTAGAAAACATGTTGTCAAAGATACATTCACACTTAGTTTATCATCAGAGAATGCTAAGTTTTAAAATAGCAGATTGCTAGTACCGAGAAGGCACAATTTTATTCAGTTTCAGGGGTTTTTTTTAAGAAACAGAAAAATAAATTGCTTTCACACATTATTAGAATAATATAAAACCAGAGAGAAGGAACCTAGAATCTATCTAGTGAATCCATTCTCCTAGCTCATGACAGGAGATTATCTGGGAGGAGTTGAATTGTATATGTATGCAGTTTCATGTGGCTAAGGTATGCTTTTTTTACTGGTAAAAAGTTGCAGGATACTGGAAAGGTTTAGAAATACATAATGTATTTTTCTTAGTGGCTAAGCTGTTTATACCCAACAGTTTCCATTGCATTTATGATTCCAATAATATAAATCATTGGAGACATACTGTGTAGTTTTAGTTGTGGTAACTACACCAGCTAAGAAAATGAAAGGCAGCTCTTTAGAAATATTTACTCTAGAGAGAAGCAGATAGAAGCAAAAAAATGTTTAAGTATCTGTATGTGTTAATTAAATGCTGTCCATGCCTGACAGATTGAAAATCACTTGTGGCCGAATTTGCAAAATAAGCTGTAAAGAAAAAAAACCCACAAGAAAAATAATTTGGACTGCCCTAATTTACCCTTATATTTACAAAGAGAAACCCAAAGAAATTAAATGCTTTCAATATTGAGCTACCATTCTGCTAGTATTATCAACTATTAGAGGTAATTGAAATTCTATAATGAGTATATTTCACTGAAGATGACCTTTTGTAAAAATTGAACAATATCCTTTCTTTTTTCAATTTCCATTTTATGTTCTTCTCCATGCTTTATGTTCCTCCCTGTTAGTGGGTAGCTGAAGGTTCCTTATACCACAGGGTGCCCACAGAAGACTCAGGCAGAACTTCCCACACACATTACTGGGACACAAATGTTTACTGCTGTAAATAAGAAGTGAAGGAAGCTGCTCAGCTGCAAGCATCTATAGGGAGGGTATAACTGCATCCCAATGAATAATTTTTGGCAATATTGCTCTAAACACTATCCTTGCCACTGGAAAGGTGAGTTTTTCTTACTGTATAGAGAGAATTGTCAGAGGTGAGAGCCCTGTAGAGTCCCACAATGTGGAAAATTCCATCTGCCTTAATATCCTCTACCTTTACGATTATGTTCAACAGACATGTACATGTCTTCACTAAAGTAGGTGCACGCCTGTCACAGAGAGTCACATGGAAAATGCAGCAGCAGCAAAATCTTGAAATAGAATTAAAATAATGATCTTTATTATTTTTATTAGATTACCAAATCATTTTTGCTGTGGCCCTGAAGCTGAAGGAAGTCTTGTTTGTTCATTGGTTTAACCTGATAAGCCTGAAGGGCATGTCATTAGCTTCAAGTAAACATAGGTTCAAGGAGGGGAAATGACCTGATTCATATTTAAAAATAGAAAAAAATCTGATTAGAAAAATTGTCAGATGATAAATTAATCAGACTGGCATAAATTTGATTGCCCAGAAGCCTGGTTAAAATGCAGATTTTGTCTGACCAAGAATTTATCAGGTTTTCTGTTTGCTAGAAGAAGACAGCAGGGAAGATAAGTATGTGTGGCTTTGACACACAAAACAGTAACATTAAGCAGCTGCTCAGAGGAGTCAACACAAAAAAATACACAGAAAGAAAGAAGGAAACTGAAACTCTGAGCCTGGGGAAGAAAAGAGTGCTCATTTTGTTGAGCAGAAAAACAGAGAGAGGAGGGATTGAGCAGAGGTGTGCTGGTGGTTAGGAAGTAAGAACTGCTGAACCTGCCACTGTGTGAGTGTATCTTTCCTGGAAAGTAAAATTTAGCTATGGGGTTTTTAATTCCAACCAAACAATTAAATATGATCTGTGTCTGACAGAAAGCAGCAGTGACTCCCTCCACTCAAAGTAGAGCTGGCAGAGCAGCATCCTGTAAAGCAAGGGGCTGCCTGATTACTTGCTCAGGAACTAACATCAGAAAGAATCATTTTGTTCCAAATTCTGTCAGCATGTGATATTTTTTTAATCTTGAAATTTGCTGCAATCCAAGTAAGTGATAAATACTGTCACACATAATCTTTTTGTAACAGTAGAATACCAACATGAGCTTAAATTCTGTTGGGATTCTTTTATGCTTATGGTGTCTCAGTGTAGTTAGAGAAATAAGAACTACCCCACAGTTCACTTTTAATTACCTTGAGAAAAATGATACCACATTTAAAATAAGGATGCCTCTGGATTCCTGTCAGGCAGCCAAATTTCAGATTATCCTTGACTTGTACAAATATTATCCTATATGAAATTATTAGATATTGAAAGAAAGGTCTTCTGCCTTTGCACCCACGCAGTACAGCTTTTAAGCACGCACTTAGCTCATGCTTTCAGCGAGCTAAACTTACATGGTAAGAATAATGACAGTAATGAAACAAGTGGAGGCAATTTGCTTCTGGTTCAGTTAAAATCCACCAGAATAGAAAAGTATAGATTAAATGAATTAGAATTTATGTTAGGTTCCAATTCAAGTGAAAAAAGTATTTACATATCTAGAAGAGTTTTGTTTTGGTTTTCCACAGCAGCATTATCCTGTTGAAGAAACAGAATAATTGCAGTCGCTGGCTATTTCAAAATATGAGTAAGATAATGTAATTTAGAACATATCCATATTCAGATTAGCAGTAGATGTGTGCACATGAAGATACTGGTTAGACCCACCCTTGGTTAGCGTAGGAAGCCTGAAGAGTGTGGTGCAGGCGGGGTAAGCACGAGCAGTTCTGGGGGTATCCAAATGAAGGAGTCCTCCTTTACAAAGAGCAGATGCTTGAGCTAGACCAGGCACTAACATTCCAGTTTAGCCAGGAGAATTTTGCGGGCATATGATTCTCTGTAATGCATCTCACAAACAGTCTGAAATAAGGATGAAAAAGCAGATGCAGAAGGTGCGATGCATACACAGAAGACTGAGTTATTGGCTTATTTCAAGTATAACAAGCAGTTTTTCTACTATACAGAAAATACCAGTAATTTATTTTATTGTTTTCATTCCAGGGTGATGATCCTAAGGAGACAATTTGTGTGTATCTCAGCAGTTTGGTGTTGGATTTGATCTGATGTGATTTTGTGAGCATTAAACTGCATTATTACAATAGAGAAATATTTTACACTTGGGGAGAAAAGGGAGTGATTTTTTCACACAGTGACTGCTACATTGATGAATTTGGAGTAATCATTTTGTAAAATACAAAGTAACAGTTATTTGGAAAGTTCTGAAACTCCTGACTATTGGTTTAATTGTAGCAAAGCACAATCTCAGGATGGTGGCAGTATGTGACATTCATCATGTTTTGCTTCTTAAAGGATCATTAAAATATTTTGACATAAGATCTCTGGTTTTGTTAATATTGGATAATACAGACAAAAGGCTGTGTATGGTGGCTGCATGAGTTGGCAGTGATGTTTTCAATTAAGAAACTGATCCTGTAAATACTGGCATTTGTCTACATGAGAAAGGTGATGAGAAGAGCTGCAGAGAAGTAATTAATTCTTAGTCGTGTCATTCTTAGTTTGTCCCAGGGTGCATAGATGAGAAAATCCCTCAGGTTAGAGATAGTTAAGTGGTTTATGTGCTTTCATTTTGTGGGCAATAGGTAATGCTGTGGATTTAATGGGCTTTCATTTTGTGAGCAATAGATGATGCTGTGGATTTAATAGGATCACTCATATGAGTGATGTTAATTCTGAGAACAAGTGTATGAGGGACCAGAGCTGTATAATTATTCATAAACCACTCTTCTTGCTTGTGTTCCTGTCTAAGGTCCAGTTCAGCTCCAAATGAGGACAGTGAACTAGGTTCCACTCTGCAATCCCCAGAGTCCTGGAAGGGCATGATTTTGCACATATTCTTGCCATCCCAGCTCTGTGTCTTGGCTGATACAAAAAATGGAAATTCCATTAGAAAGACTACGGGTACCAAGTCTATAATTCCATTTCTTTTCACCTAGTTTAGCTTGTATTCATATGTGACTGCAGACAATGAAACAGCACTAAGCATTATTAGAATATTCCTCTTACAATCAACCCCAAGCTCTTCTACACCAGGACATATTAGAAAATTGACTACATTCATTTACTTTATAAACTGTGCAGTTCTTGAGCTTCAAGTTTTTCATGTGGTCCAAGAATACACATGGAGCAATATCCTGCGACAAGAGAAGTGAAATAGCCCAATGGAAAGAATCAAATTAACATTTACAGGAGCTATGACAAGCAGTTGTGCCCTAGCTATGGCTGCCTGTAACTGCTTATGTGCTTATATGTTCTACTGCAGGAAAAAACCAACCAGGCAAGCAAACAAAACAAAAAAATTGTAATAACCAGATTCTGTTAAAAGAAGAGTTTCACTGACTTTTTTTGAGAGTCCTTTGAATAGTCAGTTCAAAGGTAGAGTGTCCTTCTCCTCTTTTTACAGTCAGATACTTCAGGTATTTCATTTACTAAAACTCCTTTTGGTACTGCAGCATTAAATCTCAAATCAATTGATTTAAAGAGCATTCAGTATCCCATTCTTCAAGGATTATATCTACAAAAAAAATTTCCCGCTTTAATGAATTGAACCTTATGAAATAAGGTTCAAAAAAGCCTTTTAAATGTATACTTCCTAAGAGCATTACTGTATTGTAATATTTGAAAGCTTACCTTGCAGCAGTTTTACAATCACATAAACACTCCTAGACGTGTTAAAATCAGTCATTATGGTTACAGGTCTGTTGGTTGAGACATACTCAGCATCTGGATCCTTTTCCAAGGTAATGATATCAGAATACAGTATTATTCCTACCCAAGCAGAAGTGTCCATAAATTCTGACTGCAAATAACAGCAATAAAGTCAATTTTTGAAAATAAGGGGGTTTAAAAAATACATAGTGCTTTGGGGCAGTGACTGATGCCACTAATACACATGTGGACCTCTGAGTAGAGCTCAGTAGAGCTTTTAACAAAGACAGCAGAATTGAGTTGATGGGTCCATCTGTGTTACCAGCTGGTGACTGAAGGTGGTGAGCATAAGGGTTTGGTTTACTCTGATCTGTTCCAGTTCCAGCACCACACACCCACATTTTTTTCTTCCCCAGCAGTGAAATTTTTGCCATTTTCTGGCCACAGGCATCTGCTGCTCATGTACAGAGAGCTGGCAGCTCCAAGAACCTGCATCTATGTTACGAGTGTTACGGATGATTGCCTGCTGCAACATCCTAGTTATAGATCAAAGACAAATTTGCTCCCAAAAGAGCTCCTCCTGTGCTATAAATCACTCACTTGGACAACCTCATAGTGTTTGTAGCTGGGAGCTGTGCAAAGTGATGTAGCTGTCCTTTGGGTGATGCAAACATCCGAGGCTGAGGAGAACCAAGCCAAGTTTCATCCAAAGAGACAAAGGCACACTGTGTTCAGGTAAGGACTGTAACTTATTCCAGGCTCGTGTAGTGTGGTGAGATGATCTTGGCTCTGTAGCAGCTACATAGTTTGTCTTTGGGAAAATTCATACATATTTTAGAGGTTCTTGTGTTGTATCCAGGACAATTGCAAGTGCTCTATGTGTACATAGAGATAATGCAAAGGGTATCATTCATTGCTCAGACTAAATTCAATTAACTACTCAGCATGAGTAAAGGGCAAAACCTGGTTGTGTGAAGTAGAAGATGGGGAGAGGAGAAAATGAAATTTATTTGCTGCCAAGAAGCAACTTTTCTCAAAAGCATTTGTTAGTACCATATTGCATTATCTCACTGAATAAATGTAAGCAGTGTACCATGACACACCATGAAGAGCTGAAGTTACTGTGTGTCTGAACTATTTCTGTGCAGCTATGTTATTTAAAACACACATACATTAGTAACTGGAAAGATCATTGGAATACATTTTAAGAGAGGTTTAGCCAAAAAGAGGAAACCTATCTTCCCAGATGAAAAGAGGTCTTAACTGAAGAAATACCATGTAGCACTCACAAATGAGATCAAATGGAAAGTTCTGTAGCATGGACAGACACTTTGACTTTTTAGCACTGTGTCTGCAAAGTTTAACCTTGCCAGTGACCTGAAGACCTGATCTTCCATTCTCTCAAAGCTCTCAGTGCTTTGTGTGGAACACAGGGCTGATAAGAAATGCATGAAGGAATTGTTGACCTTACCTGCCCTTTCCTACAAATGCTCTTAACTCCCCATAGAATAAAAATATATACTATTAGATTTCAGATTAAGAACCTCAGGCCTTGCTCTAGACATGATGTTATTTTGAGATGTTAGTTGCATCCACTTTACTCTACGGGAGGGCAGACCTTGTACTTGACTTTATTATAGCTACTGGTGCTGTGTCCTCGGTGGCTGGGCTGTGTTAATTTGTGTGCAGGCTGGGCAAGTTAATAGTGGCATTTCTGCATCACAGGGTAAAATTAGAATGATCAAGACTTGCTGAAGTACATTGTCTGTGGGAAATGATGTCTTCTTGGGTAGCTGAATAAATTATTTCTCATTTATTTTACATCTGTGCCAGGTTAATAGTAATAGATGGATTTTGTACCTGGCTGGGAATGTTTATGGCTCTTTTGCAAGACTGAGCCAACATGAGTTTGGATTAAGAATTCTTGACCAAAGGTTAGGAAGAACCTTTCAGTTTCCCCTATTTCACATGAGGAAGATTCATTTTTAGGGTTTCTGGGCCTCCAATGCTGTCACATGCTGTGGAATGAATATTGAGATTAAATAGTTTTCTAAAGATAGAAACACTGACAATGTGTTAATATTTCCACTGTACCTTTGCAGAGGCTGGCAGTGTCCTTGCACATGACTGCATCACAGCATCATTAGATTGAAGCCTACCTGGCTGCTTTTATTCCTTTTTCTCCTCTGAATCTCTAATATTGCATCTTCGTTTAGGATCCAGTGCTGCCTGAAGTTGGTTATTTGTATTTACCCCGTGGAGCGCTATGTAGTCCTGTTTAGTGTCTGTTAGGGAGTTTGTGTGACTGTGAATCAAACACTGCTATGCTTGCAGCATAGTAAAATGTGCTGTGATGACTGGGTTTACACCTCAAGGAAGGCAGCTGGGTGTGATATTCATGTTGCCTAACTGGAGGTACTAAATTTGGTCTGGAGCTCCATGGTGACTTAAGCTGGAATGGCTGTGTGGTCCAGTCCTCGTTCTTGTGCTGCACCCTTTCCTTCATGCCGTCTCTGGCTCCAGCCTGATCACACACGAAGCTGTTTTGGCACACTGAGATGGAAAAATCCTGCAGCCCCCCCGCTACCAAAAACCAGGTCTTACAAAGCCACGACACATGGCAACAGAAAGAGAAAATTGCTTCATGCCGACAGAGCTGGGGCAATTTCAGAGTCAAAGCAAAGGAGTGGCTGAGACCATGCATGTGGGATTGTAGGGACACAACAGGGGTCATTTGTTAATCTGACAGCTGTTGGACAGGCCCAGTCCCATGAAAGCTTGACCAAGTCCAAAAGGTAACATCCCTGATCAGAAGGGAGAGATGAGACCCTGCAAAGGGGATTCACAGCACAGCAGCTGTTCTGGTGGGCTAGAGCCCATCTCTCCCTGTGGTGACAGAAAGTACTTAAGGTACCTACACTAAGGGCTCTACATGCCTACACTGCTCACCCTTCTCCCCTTCCCATTACAGTCATTTTAACAAGTTGTTGACCACTGGCAAATTCAGAAATGCTAAACAGAAAAAATTCTCAGTTCACTGATAATAAATTTGAATAAACTTGCTTGTTATTCAGCATGTCTTTGCTTTCAGTCTCTTCTAATCCCAGCATTTTAAACAGCATCTGCAGAGAACAGAGCTGAACAAGGTCTGAGGTGGTTGGGACAGTTAATCTCACTTTGGTTCCCTTTCCTTTGTACAGTAGTGAGATGACTGACATACCATCATGCTTGACAAAAGATGAAATTCTCTGAATTTCCTGTGTGACTCAAGAAAATAAACTAAATTGTCTAGGTGACCAAGAACCTTCTCTGACTCTGAAAATGACTAACAAAATATTCCTGTTGTTATGTATTAGCTGATTTTGTTCAGTGCAAGTATCTGGATCAGTTAATTGTTCTGCGTTAATTGATCGTGTACACCTTGAGTCTGCACAGACTGCATGGTGGAGCTGCAGCCTGACATGGCAATCTAGGTTTGAAACCATTTGACCTAGAGATCTTTTTTTTGTCCTGTCACCTGCTCTCTTGTGACAAATTTGTGGGGGGAGGTCCTGAATATCTGTGCAGTAGCTCCTCTAGCGACCCTCAGGTCCTCAAAGCACACATCCAGCTGTATATAGGAGTCTGTGGGATCAAGCCAAAGGAATATTCCATGGAGTGCTTTATTCTGAAACAGCTCTATCTCAAACAGCTGATAGCCACCTATTGCACACTTTGAAGCAGTAGACTTCTTACACATGAGCTTTTTCGTTAAACATGTCTTAGTTTCAAATAAGCAGAGCCAGGTAATCCTTCATGTGTGGTGCTTCAGCAGCAGATCTCTTTAATCTCTGGCTCTGCTAGCCAACAACAGTGACCAGGAGGTGTGTAGTTACCATAGAAAGTCCAACTCTCTTTATTTTGACTTCTGTCATTTTAATCAGGATCATTCTTCTCTGGATGTACAAGTTTCAAAGGCTGCTGATCTCTCAGGGTACTCTGGAGAAATCCTTTAGACTTTTCAGCTACAGCATACAACAAGTGGAAAGATTCATATTTATTAAGCTTTCTTCCAGATTTTCAGAAAGTATTTAATTGGCTCTAAATTATCATTATGATGAAGTAGAGCAGAAACGCTCTGCAGCATGCCACTAAACAAAGGAACTATGCTGTTATTTAGGGTCTCCTTTCATAAGGGCACATTTCAGAATACCTTCCTTTTCTGGGAACGTGACTCCCCAGGGGAATGACCCTGGGTTACTGGGTTACAGCTGGGGTAGCAGCCTGTCACTGTGCTCTTGGTGGGAGCAAATTCCGGCAATACGACAAGAGCTTAACACGATGGGAGTACATCAGCTTGAGTTTGCCACCAAACCAAGGAGTAAACGTAGTACTGTGATGTGTGGTAACTGAGCTTGCTTCACTCTGAGCAATAACTGCCCTTTGGTGTCAGGTGTTGGCAAATACTGGTTTAAGGATGAAAACAGTCTGGCTGTGAAACACAAGGAGTGCCATCCTCATGTTGCCATCAACAGAACATTCAAGTCTGTCTTTTGCTAAATCTTGGTGCACCATCAGCAATATATCATTGTTTGCTGCTGCACCTGGTACTGCTGTATCTAGTCTTTTTTTCATCCCTCTTTTCTCCAGAGAGGGAGAAAACTCGCAAAGCATGATGGAAGTATTTAATGACCCCATCATGGTTTCAAGGCAGGAGCCTGTCAGAATAAATCATGCTAATGGTTGTGACAGGATAGCCTATTGTCAATATTGTTGGGTTTAAATTCCTCACCATTCACTTTAGTCCCTAACAAGAGGAAATTCTTCACAGCAAGTCTGTAGTTCAACAGCCTGCTAGGCTTCTCATCTCTTGGCTTGGCTGTGAGATGTTTCCCTAAAAACAACTCTTCCTTAGTGTATTTATTGTCAGTGTTTACAGTACAAACCCATTCTTAATTCTTGTGACATTGAAGTATAATAGGTGACATTTCTGCATTTTTATATGTACTACTTACATAGTAGCTTCATATATATTCTTTATGTTAATATTCTTGATACTCTTTTCTTTGAGTACCTGATTAAAATTATTTTAAATATTCTTTTTTTTTAATGCCACCAGAGTAAAGTGTGTGGGAAGTTACATAATGTCGCCTAAAAAACGGTCATACAAGCCAAAGTAATTTTAAAGGTATCTGATTTCTGGAGGAGTATCTTCATTAGTCATTTGGACACTTGCCTCTTAGACTTACCTTTGTAAGGTGAGTTTAAAAGGCCACCTCTGCTTCTGATTTAATTTGAGATCTGCAAGTGAGAAAACAGGTGAATGGAAAGGTCCTACAAAGGCTGGTCCTCAGGGATGGCAAATGTGTGGCTTTTGTTTTCAGAGACTATTCCATGTGTCAAAATGTAATTTCATAAAGTTACGACGATAGCTTTTGCCCAGAGGTTTCATTGTCTCTTAAAATGTGTATTGTTTGCATTCATCTCAGCTCCATTCTTTCCAATGCAATTGTCAAAGCAGAGCTTATTCCCCTGTGGAGTTGGTATAATTGTGCTCCTCCACGTGCGCCAAGCTCTGTGTGAAGCTGCTAGTGTAGGCTCTGCTACTGCTGTTCCAAAAAGGTTCCTCAAAGTCCCTCAGTGCTGAACTTATTTATGTTTTCAGATGTGAACTTGATGTTGTCTGAGTAGAATGTGTGCAGCGTAATATAGAAATGTCTCTGCGCAGGGGTTAGGAGGAGGCAGGAGCCCCTCAGCCGTGTGTGTGCTTTTATTACAGAAAACCAAGATGAAGTTGTATTGTTGAGTCATCTGTTGCAGCTAATTTAATTTGTACTTTCTTTTCATGTTTTAAGTGCCTGATGATTTTTTGTCAAGGAGGTAATGGTTTCACTGTTATAAGGCATACTTAGAATTCTGTACTTGTTACCTGTTCTGTAATAGAATATTTTTGCAATTTATGTTTGGAAATAAAGACTTATTAGGCATAATTGTGGTGGGTTGGTTTTTTTCCTTTTGTGAATTCCTGAGACTAATCAAACAAAAATACGTCTCCTGAGGCAGGAGCATAGAAAATGCATTAGTCTGATTCCTCTGCAACAGTATTAGCAACTGACAGTAGAAATGTCGACACTTCCTTAAAATTGTGCAAGGGAAAAAGCAAGCTGTGCTTAAAAGCAGATGTAGGGGGTTGGGGCACTGGTGTATGTATAAATATCTATTCCTTAAATTGTATCTTCATGTGATTTCAGTCTTTTCTGTTCTTGAATGACAACACAATTAACCATCTTCTTTCGTTACTTCTAATGACTTGAAATACTTATCAAAAATTATTTATTGAAGGAAAATCAAACAAGGAAAAGAACCAAACAAGGAAAAGAACCAAACAAGAAACAACAAATGTTACCATTTTCCTCTAAAAATAACTCTTAAATTTGAAAACTATCTCTAAAAATAGCTAAAGATTTTGAAAACAATATTTAATGGAAAATATTAAAACCGTTGATGCAGAAGTTTTTTGTACAAAATACTGACCATGAGTACAAGTCTGGTAGATGTATATCTAATAGATTTCTACACGTTTTAGTGGTTTATGTGGAGTTTTTTTCTTAATAGAGGGTTAGGTCACGTACACAGATACTTGTAGTGAACAAATTTCAAACAGATAAAGTTCAGAGAAAGAATTTTCCTTCCAAGCATTTACTTTTTACTCTTGGACCAAAGGCAGACACAGAGCTTCTGTGCTGCTTACTGTGACTTCTCCAAATAGAAACAGACTGCCTCATTAAATCAGGTTAAATATGTATATGCAGCTGTTTTGTGAGGAGGACTGTTATCCTTTGGGGCCCTCTAGGGACTGAACTGCAATTGCCAAATTTGATTACAGACAGAACAGAGGATTAGAATTGAAAGCTTTTATTTGGGCTCATGGACCATCAAGTGGCTTCTTCCCGAAGATTAAGATCTGGGTCTTTGTGGCCTACCTCTTTCCCCTAGTGCATGAGTCTTTCATAGACCATCAAAACCAAAGGGTTTCTTTTATTTGCTATGCTGACAGCTGGAATTGCATATATGAGTGATGTAGATGCAAATGTGTCCTCATAATCAGAGCACGTTCTAAAGCAGAAGTGTGATTTCTGCTGTGGAAAATGTCTTAGATTGAGTGTAGCCATCTCAAATATGTATGAACAGCCAAATGTTGAAAGAGCAGCACTGCCAGGTGTTTAGCACTGCTTGGTCTGAGTACAGAATAACTGAGTGCTGCCTTAGACAAAGCATTGCCTTTTCCTCATGCCCTGCTTAGAAGGGGAACAGTCTGGGAAATGTCAGCTGGGCAAGAGGAGAGTGGGAGGGCAGTGGTTGTGCACTGAGGTTATACCTGTCAAGCAGTTGTACCTCTGGATCACACCAAGCACAAACCATTCTCCTTGGGGCAGACCATCTACCATCAAGATGGCACTCCTGCTGTTGGAAACGCATGGTCACTGGTGTTAGAAGGGCTTTAGAAGGAATGTTCCAAGGAGCAATGATATTGTCCAAGACCAGGTTAGGTTTTGCTCTTGCCTCAAAATACTGTTAGGCAAAAAGTGTCATGTGGAGATGTTACAACATGAGGGCACTGGCTTAGTCCAGAAGAAGAGAATGGCCAAAGTCCACAAGCTGAAAGCCATGGCAGTGGTCTGGGGGAGCTGAGATCACAGCCACAGCACAGCCAGCAGCTGGAAAAAGTACATATATGGGCTGAGGATGTAATCAGCATCTTAAAAGGCATGGAGAGATTGCCTCCTTCTCAAGGATCCCAGTATGCCCATGTTCTGGTAAATAAATGTGCCTGGGGTTTGAGATACATGGCTAAGTTTTAGCTTGCCTTTTCCATTCTGTATCAAATGTCTGTGCCATCCTCACTCTGCACTAGAGCAAATTAATAGTGAACAGGAATGTTAAGGCCTCACGGCCACTGCAGACTGATAGATGGAACCATCTGGTTAATGGAGATACCATAACGAAAGCATTAGCTCTTAAGTAGAGGACTGCAGATCTTTTATCATGTAAGTGAAAAAAGGAGATCCCAGCGAGGACTGAGTTTAAGTTCCTGTCTGTTTTCTACAGCACAGGGAAGCAAAGCTGAATTAGTCCAGGAGCTCACATCCTGCTGCTGTCATTGGAGGAAGAAATGCTGGATGTGCTGGGAAAAAAGATATAAGCATTAGAAATGAAATAACTTTCATCTTTGAAATTACTTTTATTAGGCAATTTGAGAGATTTTTAAGGCAAAAATATTCTGACTGCATTCCAAGTGCAGTGCTGCTTGTGTAACTCCAAACCTGCAGGGACATCACTTCTTTTTGTTTAGCTTTTAATGTTTATAAGAACAAATATTGCTCTTGTATTATGTGTAGAGGTTTAACAAAGTAAAATCTCTCACTAAAGGTCCCTCAATTTGAACTGCCCCTCTAATACTGATACTTCCCCTTGAACAATATGCATTGTGCAAAACCTGCTGTGAACCCAGGCAGGACCTCAGGAGTGGGCTGTAGCCCTCCACTGTGTGTGCCCTTAACAGAGCATGGGCACAGCCCCTGCCTGTGGACTGCTCCTGGCTCCCACCCAGGCCCATCAGGTGCCTCAGGCACTTGGAAGGTAGGAATGATGGGTCTGAATCACTTGCAGGAGACGAAGGAATTGAGGTGGGTGGTGGCATGCTGCCTCAGTAAATGTCCTAAAGTCAGATTATGATATGAAGGAGAAGCAAGAGGACTCTTACTCTAGCTGGATTTTAAATTAGTTCATTCTCGTTTCAAAAATGAAGAGTTTTTACACTCTCAGGACAGGTTTCAAAGCTGGATCCAAAAAAAAGACAATTATGTTCTCTGAGGTGTTGGAACAGAAGAGTAAGAGACAAGGTTTAAGATACTCTGGATATGCTTATGTGTGATACAGAGAAATGTTATGAAGGAAGGATGAGGGGGATGAGGTTATTAAGTGGCAGAGGGAGTGACCTAAAATGGAATATTGCAGTACTCTGCCATTGAATTCACAGTTCTCCATCAAATGCTGGTGTAAAATAACTTCTTTTTAGAAAGCCTGACATGTTGAAGCACTGGCTGGGCCCGTGGGAGGCAGATGGGCATCTCACCTTGCTGTAAAGCTGAGCGAGGTGACAGGAGGAAATAGCCCAAGACTCATCTCACAAGAACAGTCTCCAGTTCAAGGCAGGGAGACTTGTATGCTGAGCTCCATGGTCCTTAAGTACAGGAGGCTACTTCATAGTCAGGGTGACTACTTTATATACAAATTCCTACATCATAAACACTTAACTCTTACTAGATCAGCCCCATCATTCCTGTCCTACACTTGCCCTATCTACAATGAATGTTTCTTCAGTAGTGCCTGAATCATAGAGCTCTCAACTCTATTGGCCCTATTTGCTTCACTGTAATAATTTCTAGGATTAAATCTCCTTTTCTGCATGTATTTAACATCTTTCAAAAGAATCTAAAATAGAAACTCTAAGAACATTAACTCAGAGCACTTTTCAAGTTCATCTTACTTGCAGTCCATTAAAGTGAAGTGACAACTGAGGTGTGACATGAAGTAATTATACTGATTGTGTTGTATGTGCTCCACAGGAGCTGAATGATTTGCTGAGGATATTAATTTCAAAAGTCAGACACCAAGAGATCAGCTCAGATGAAAGATCACTGCAAAGTGACCTCAGATTGGGGGAAATGAAAAATAAGAGCGGGGAGAGTGGCCCAGCTGAGGAGTTCGGTGTGGTACAGTCTAGCAGGGAACTGAAGTAGGTGCATTTTGACACCAAAGGCGGTTTCCATGGAACTGACTGCAGGTGTCATTGCTGCAGGTCAAAGTCACCACTGTGGGTTCCTTTTATGGTCTTGGAGAGAAGTGGAGTGTAATTCATCTAGCTTGGTTTAGGTGTCTATGTTAGCATGGGATAAATCATGCTCTAGATTTCCCAGTTTATGGGGAGAGTGCAGGGTGACTTGCTGGGCCATCACGTTCAGTGAGCTGGCCCGTAGTTCAGTTCCACCCTGAGGGAGTGGGTGGAGTGCAGGTGCAATCCCAGACTGAGCTACCACCTGCCTTATTCATACACAGCCATGGATTTGAGTAAGGCCTGATCATTACCCTGTGGCATTACACTCCATGACCAGGGATATAGCTAAGTAGCAGGCTATATAACATCCCTTAGAGACAGCATATAATGAGATCAGGTTGATAAGGATTCTCTGAAGGAGAATAGGTATAGATTAACCTTGGTGAATAACAAACATAGGAGCTTAATTTCTTTGACCTCTAAAACAATTTTCACGGTCACAAAAGTTAATCAGAATGTAAAACCTCTTTATCAGATGTTCGCTGTTGAAATCTGTATTGGATTTGTGTACTCGAACTGTTCTGCAGCCCTGAATAGACACATTAAAAGTAGTTTAATCCAATTGTACTTTAGCTTTAGCTTAGTTTATCAATCCAGCAGTGCAAGTCAAACAGCTTTCACTTAGGGATTTTCACTGCTTCGCTTGGATAAATTCATTAGCAAGGCATAAAGTAACTGTGAATCTCAGACACTTTGGGAGCCATGGAGATCTTCCTGACAGAACCAAAACCTGGACCTAAATGATAGCCAGTTCCCAGTGTAATAAAAGCCTACAAAAAGATTGTCATGAGGCTTGACTGTGCAGCATATTTATTGAATCTGGATATCCACACTCAAAGAGGTAGGAAGTAGTAAAAGCATGATTCTGTGCTAACAGGGATCCCCACACTTAATATGTTCCACATGGCTTCATCTGTCCTTCGCAAGAAAAAGTGGCAAATTACTTTAGTTTCACTAAAGTGTTGACTTGGCCAAGAAACAATGTTCTGGCACACCCAGACCAAAATAGAAGTCTAGAATCATCATGGTTATCACTGCTACTGACTCATGGACTTCATGGAAAAACACAGGAAGTCCCTGAGCTGAAGGCCCTGGGCTCAAGGGCTGTGAGCACAAGTCCATGGATCCCTGGTCCCTTGTGGTTTTGGCTGTTAAGGCTCAGCCTGTACTGAAGACCTTGGCCTGTACAGCCTGCCCCGGGGTAACCATTTGGGCTGATAGCTGCCTTCTGTAGTCAGAAACAGCCCTCTACCCCTCCATCACAGTGCTGTTATGTCCCCCTGAGAGCGTAGAGGCAGTCTGAACAAGAGGTTTAGGTTTTTGGCAGCAAAACTAAGTGAAAAGATCACCTCGCTCAGTGGTTAGGTTGTATCAGTGCAGGGCACCATTAACTGCATCAGTACTCCAGCCTGTGCAGCACAGGCACCATGCACAGGTGATGTGTGAAGGGGTGCCAACTAATTCATGGCCATCAGGAATCTTTTCTAGCTTTCCACACACCGGGAAATGGGGCAAGACATTGCAGTTCAGATGGAAGGATGCCTTTGTAGGGAACTTTTCGATCTTCACGTAGTGAGAGTAGACAGCAATCCCTGTTTTTTTCTATGGCAAAGCACTTATATTATTCCCTCTTTGAAATGGGGACAGCAATGGTCCTCTCCCAGTAGTGTTATGGGAGTTGATAGTACTCGTTGAGGTCTGTTTATGTCCATATGATGGAGACCATGCATGCCCTGCAGACAGGCAGCATTTCCTCTCCCTGAAAATGGCAGTTTATCTCTTGCTGCTGTTTCACAGCTTAATCTATGCTTGGCTGACTATGACAAAAAGCACAACTGGACAGTTTAGATGAATAGTACTATTATTATGAAATTTAAATTACAAGGATAGAAAACATCAAAGGAACAAGGAGAGAGTTTAACATTTTTGATCAGCCTTTCTCCTGCATTTTCTTACTGTTTAATTTAAAACAGAAGTGTTTCTTTCCTTCTGTAGTAATCACCCATCTCCAAGAAGTGGAAAAACTCTTGCAAAAATAATAAATGAGAATCTATTTGCAAAGACATTTATTTATGTGCCTGGCACTTCAGGGTATTTAGAAGGTAATCTCAAACTGTGAGCTCTGCACTGTGTAAATTTAGAAGCGATTTTTCTAAATGTCAAGTATTTATTACATGAAAAAAACATTTGGAGTATGGAGCAGGTCCCCAGTGATATACACTGCATTTGGGGAAGAGCTTCTTGGATGAAGGTAAATAATATTTGAGAGACGAAAAGCAAATCCTCTATTTGAAATTGCTTTGTGTACATGGAAAGGAGCTTGAACAAAGGTGGAAGGCCATCTCAGTACTTTGCTTTGTCTCATGCATTAAATAGTGGGTGTCCAAACCTTTATAACCTTTATATCAATCTTTGTCCTTTCTCAGTCTTGCAGCACTTCTACCACCTCTGCTTCTCCTTCTTATGCTCATAACAGCTCCAGCAGGCTCTGTTCAGACCACGGAATGCAGAATTTATTCATGCAGGATTTTACCCACAGAATGCCTTACCTTAATGTGAACATATCTCTAAGTGTGAAGCAGTAAAGTGCAACTCTCCAACTGGAGGCTGATGATATGGAATATAAGGGACACTGATCTGTTATGAGAAGCCTGTGATGCCTATTGTTTTGCATGGAAATATGAGAACCATCAGAAGCAAGGCAAGGAACAATTGAAGGTAGCTTTACAATGACGTCAGCCAGCTCCCTCAGCACTCAGCAGTGCAGCCTGTTGGGGCCCAGAAGTTTATGTATATCCAGTTTCCTTATGTATTCTCTGACCTGGTCCTCTTCCACCAAAGGTACATCTTTCTTGCTCCAATCTTTTACCTTGGTGTCTGGGGATTCCTGAAGTTGTGTCTTTTTAGCAAAGGCTGAGGTGAAGAAGACATTAAGTACCTCAGCCTTGTCCATGTCCTGTGTCACCAGAATGTCTGTCCCTTTCAGCAGCAGGCCCATGTTTTCACTAGTCTTCTTTTTACTCCTTACGTATTTATGGAAGCTTTTCTTGTTGCTCTTAACATTCCTTGTCAGACTCAACTCCCGCTGGCTTCGGCTCTTTCCTAACCATATCTGCCCAGATGGTGTCTCTGTATTTCTCACTTTACCTGACCCTGATTCCACTTTCTGTGTACTTCATTTTGAGGTCTGAGTTTTGCCAGAAACTCCTTAATCCACACAGGCCCCCTGACATTTTAGCTTGACTTCTGGTTCTTTAGGGTGGATTGTACTTAAGCATAAGGAAAGTGATTAGTGAATATCGACCAGCTTTCTTGGATCCCTCTTCCCTTTAGAGTTCCATCCCGTGGAACTCTTTCAAGTGGATCCCTGAAGAGGCCAAAGTCTTCTGTCCTAAAGGCCAGGGCTGGGATCTTGGTCTTTGCCCTTCTGTCTTGTCACAGGATACTTAGCACCATCATCTCTTGGGCACTGCAGTCAAGGCAGCCTTTGACTTTCACATTCCCAGTGAGCCTTCCCTTCTTTTAAAGTGTGAGGTCCAACAGGGCACCTCTCCCTGCTGGCTCCTCTATCACTTGGGTCAGGATGTTTTCATCAGTGCTCTCTGGGAACTTCTAAGGTTGTGCTCTTCTGCCGGCAAATATTGGTATGCTTACAGTCTGCTGTGAGGACCAGAGCCAGAGAACGGGAGGCTGTGGAAGGACTTGTTCTTCCTGATCAGAGTAGACACCCTTTACATCGGGCACCTCCTTCCCCATGGAGGTGTTGATACCTTGGGCTGAGGCTGCCCCATCTGCCTTCCAGAGCAGCCTGCCCTGTTTCCTGGCCAGGGGAGGTGGGACAGACCCTGATGGTTGAGTCATTCCCTGTTAGCCCATGTGGGGATTGTCCACAGCGCCTGTTCATCTGATGACAGTAAGTCAGGGTTTGTGGATACAAATCCTGTGTTTTATTAGTCCATCTAATAAGTTGGGGGAAAATGACAGACTTTCACCTGAAAGCTTTTCTTCATGTCTGAAATAGGTGCTGTGAAGTTCAAAGCAATGGTTCCAAGTTCAGTTAGGTACATAGGAGCTCTACTACCTACAGAGGAAAAGGCAGCTAGAGAATTATGCGTTAGAGAAGAGAAAAGCTAGAAACATATCTTGCAAAGGTCAGAGAGAGACAAGTAATTTACAACCTGCGAGGAAAGTGGAGAGGTTAGTGGTGGAGAGGATATAACAGTTGCATGTACTGACATTCAAAATCAAGCCAGGAAGGAAAAACAACCTAGAAGTCCATTTCAATAAAGCTTTCTTCAAAAGCAGGCTGTAATTAAAAAAAACCCAAAACCCAACAAACAAACAAATCAAAAACCCCACAACAAACCCTAGAAGCCAAAAAATTGAAAATGCTGATGAGACATAAAGACATTTTACAAGACACTTTATGTTCTAGTTTCATCTGAGATAGAGTTAATTTTTTGCCTGGTACCTGGTTCAGTGCAGTGTTTTGGATTCCATATGAGAATGCCAATAAGACAGGGATGTTTGGGTTGTTGCTGAGTAGTGCTTGCACTGAGCCAAGGGGTTTTCAGTGTCTCATGCTCTGAAAGTGAGGAGGGGCACAGGTAGCTGGGACAGGGCATGGCCAGGACAGCTGACCAGGCTGGCCAAAGGGGTATTCCACACCACAGAACATCAAGGTCAGGATATAGACTGGAGGGAGTTGGAAAAGGGAAGGGGAAGGGGAA
>WBMZ01016253.1:0-17259 GCA_013400975.1 Atrichornis clamosus
ATGGGATGGACAGGACAAGGAGTGACGTGGGCTGTACAGGACACAGTGCACACAGGCTGTACAGGATGTGGCGTATTTGGATTGTACAGGACAGGGTGTCACACGGGTTGTACCAGACATGGTGTTATACACGGACTGTACAGCACATGGCACATGTGGGCTGTACAGGACAGGGTGTCACACGGGTTGTACCAGACATGGGGTTATACACGGACTGTACAGCACATGGCACATGTGGGCTGTACGGGACAGGGTGTCACACACACTCTGCACCGGACAGGGTGTCACACACACTCTGCACCGGACAGGGTGTCACACACACTCTGCACCGGACAGGGTGTCACACACACTCTGCACCGGACAGGGTGTCACACACACTCTGCACCGGACAGGGTGTCACACACACTCTGCACCGGACAGGGTGTCACACACACTCTGCACCGGACAGGGTGTCACACACACTCTGCACCGGACAGGGTGTCACACACACTCTGCACCGGACAGGGTGTCACACACACTCTGCACCGGACAGGGTGTCACACACACTCTGCACCGGACAGGGTGTCACACACACTCTGCACCGGACAGGGTGTCACACACACTCTGCACCGGACAGGGTGTCACACACACTCTGCACCGGACAGGGTGTCACACACACTCTGCACCGGACAGGGTGTCACACACACTCTGCACCGGACAGGGTGTCACACACACTCTGCACCGGACAGGGTGTCACACACACTCTGCACCGGACAGGGTGTCACACACACTCTGCACCGGACAGGGTGTCACACACACTCTGCACCGGACAGGGTGTCACACACACTCTGCACCGGACAGGGTGTCACACACACTCTGCACCGGACAGGGTGTCACACACACTCTGCACCGGACAGGGTGTCACACACACTCTGCACAGGACAGGACAGGCTGTCACACTCTGCACAGACCCAGCGTGCCCGGGCTGCAGAGCACAGGCAGAGCCCGGGCAGCTCCAGGCTGCAGGAGGAACTAAAGCAAGCCTGGCCCCTGCTGGCCCCGGGCCGGCTCCTGCTGCCCAAACCACCACAAACTACAGCTGGAAGGCTTTATTAGCACATCACAGACTCCACTGCAAGAGCTGCTCAAACATTAGCCACTAATGAGTCAACAATTACAGAATTCTGCGTTAATTATTAAAATTTTACACCTAAAAACAAATAGAAAGAAATGCTTCTCCTTTTCTTTTTCTTTTTCCAACAGTACTTTTATTTATTTATTTTAAAGCAGGTGATTATTTTTTCTTCTGCTCCAGAGCCTTGATTCACTTCCTGCAGGTGTCCTGCTGCTTCTTGGGGGAGATTTCACTAATGCAGGAAGACATTTGCCAGAAAACATCTGTTGGAGAAGGATATTGAACACCGAAACTACAGTCAGAGGGTTATTTTGGATAACAGGAGGATGTCATTCACACAGCACAGGATGTCTAAAGGCTTATGAAGTGTCTCAGCACACAATGATGTGACTCCAGCAAAATGCTCACGAGTTTGTGCACATTTTACAGGATAATGCCAGGATTGTGTCCATCACTGCACACACAGATGGAATAGCAAACTCCAGCTTTCCATTGGATCCATTTCACCAGGTTGCATTTTCTGGTTCGCACTAATTAGTCCCCTCCAAATTTTCTAAAAATGATCCCTACCCTAAAATAAAAATCATCACTCACTGTGCCCTTTACATCATGCCCTGCAGAGGAATCTCATCTTAAGGACTAGAAATCCAAGTCTTTTGTGGTTTCCTCACACAGAATTTAGGATTAAAGATTTATTTTCAGGGGAAGTGTCAAAACTGTAATATTTATGAATTATTATGGACATTTATCTCAGTATATCTAAAAGAGAAAGTGCTTTTTGAAAGCTCTAAAATGGCACATAAATAAGAATTTAAACACTCTACACCTCCACAAGCAAGGAGTGAAGCAAGGTCTCTAAAACTGTCATTTCAAATTTCAAACATAGGAAAAGTCAGTGCAAAAAGAAGCCACAGAGTTCCTTTAATAAATGAAAAACAAAGTTCCGGTAAAGAAGCAAAATTTTTTAAAAAATTGTTCAGTCAAGACACAATACAGAGATAAAGCTGATTTTAAATGCTCACACTATGTGACCATAAACTGGGGAAAATAAACCCTCTGGTGACTCAGCAGGGATCTGGGAGGATATTGCAAATCCTGGAGGAGGTCACAAACCAGAACTTTGTTAAACAGAACTGAAACACGTAAAGAAATTGGCTGAACTATTTTTACACACTATCACCAGAGGAAAACACTGCACAAAGGCCATTCTGTGCTGCGGGTTCTCCTCACAGACTGGAGATGAAGCAGAATCGTGGGCAATCTGCAGTTTCTAATAAAAGGAAAGAGCATTTGGAAACTCAAGGCTCGGTTTGAAAATCTGAACAATTTAATGACCCCCAATTTAAAGCTGGGGTTGGTTTGGTTTCTTTGACTGTCCCAGCTGCAATTGCTTCTGTCTGGGGAAATGGAGTGTTATTATGGTATTTCTAAAGGGAGCATCATGTTGCATTCCCCAGCTGGGAAGCAACCTATTCCAGGATTTCCTTCCCCTCGGGGAGGGACAGTTAATGCCAGGCCATTATCTGCTGTGAGCAGGAAATTTGCTACAAGGCTCCAGCTACTTAAGCCTCCTCCTTTCAAGCCCCATTAAGGCAGCCAGGCTGAGGTTCAGCACTAAAGCAAAAGACTTCCAGGCACTCAGGTTTTTGCAAGAGGCTCAGGCAGGACAGGTCAGGAGCGTGGGAGGGGTTTGAGGACAGCAGAGGTGTGCAGGGGTGGCATTTCTTCAGCAACTTAGCAGCGATTTCCAAGAGTAGAATTCAGATAAATTGCTCGTTCTGGGACAAAAGCCAAAGGCCCTGGCACGTCCCTCTAACAACATTTTGTGACCTCTCCTCGTGTTTAGGACACACCACATGTTTCAGGCATGTGATTTATGCTGAAAGACACACTCGCCAAATACACTGCAATGCCAAGGGGCAGAGGTTTTGTTCTCACAATATCTAGTCATGGAATGAAATGAATATACAATTCCTCACAGCAAAAACCCAGGGAGAAATGTCCAGTATTCCTCTGCTCCTCACCAGGTCAGGCTGGCCTCTGCAGACCCAGGAGCTGGGTATGGGATACCAAGAAACAACTGTTCCCTGCTGCTTTGTGTTCTAAAAATATTCAAGCAATGAAAAGTCTAGCCTGAAAAAGTCACTGGATAGAGATAAAAACAAAGCAGAGCAAATTCAGGAAAGCAGAAAATTTACCTTTAGTAAATAAAGAGAACTCTGGTTCTGGGGAGAGTGGAAAAAGTATCTGGCATCTTCCTAACCTTTGCATAATTAATAAATCCTCTGAGAAACAGCAGAAAACCTAGAGGGAAGAGACACATTTGTCCAGTTAACACAGGTGATGTTTCCTCAATGAGAGGGAGCAGCTGAACTCCCCTTACTGGTACAGAGGGACCTCATCACTGGGATGCACAACAGCTGATCACACACAAGAATTATTTTTGGTATTTTAGCAGTAACACCCAATCCTTCCATTTCAGGCAACTTCAAAAACAAACTTTCCTTAGGCAATCACAAAACTTTTGACTCCCAATGAGATCCAGTCACTCTCAAAGCAGGAAAAAGAAAATAAAACGAGGAAGGCAACAATCCACTCTTCCATTTTCCCCCCCAGAACAGATACATCAGTTACAAGCACTATTCTCTTCTTAACTTCTGGATGATATCAGGATGCTGCCACCAAGAAATGGCAACAGAAGGACAGTCTTCACATGTACCTTTAAAGCCTGAATGTGTTCAGAAGAGGAGTCTGAGGGTCACATTTCATCTGTACATCTCCACACACACATTCCATAGCCAGGAAAGCTGTGCTCACAAAATCCTGACTAACTCTGCAGAAGTTTTAAGCAGCTTTTCCCCCCCAAACACTCACCTAGTACAAGGAAGACCCACCAAAGCCAGTACTGGCCATCGAAGTAACCGGGGAAATAGGTGGAGAACTGAAAAACAACAAAAAAAAGGTACGGGTTAGAGCACATGAAGGTTTCTGAACACAAATCTACTCCCACCAATTCCAGCAGTAACCAGATCAACACTGCACACAAGAGGCCTCATGGAATGCTGCATTTCACCACCAGCAGGAACAAGTTACCTCCACAAACTCTTATTTAAGGGTTTTCTGCACACATCAGCCCCATTCTAACAAGAGGAATGGGACAGATTCAAAACCCAGCTATGAACTGTGGCAATTAGTGGGGCACAAGAACGCTGCTGGGCAAATATTCCCATTTTAAATTGTGTCCTTGATGCTTATAAACCACACCTGCAGTTTCTGAAAGGGAAGACCAGGCTTGCAGCAGTGCAGCACGTTCATTACACTCTAAGGTTGGATGGTGTAGCAGTTGGAAAAGAAACCCCAGATCTGTGGAACCCTCTACAAGATTTCCAATTGGAAAAATTACTGCCTATTGAATGAAAGGCACCAATACTATTAGAGCATTGAAATTCACTGTTTCTGCATAAATACAGTACAATTCCTTTGGTTTTATTCTATTCCAGTTTAAAAACAAAAGATCAACTTGTTATGAAAGTTTAAATCAAATCTGCAGTTCATGCCACCTCTTTTGTCACATCTCTTAATCCAGCAAGTAGTTCTTAACACCACTGTCACAAGATGACCAAAAAAACTGTCCACAAAAAAGTGAAGAGGTGCTGTGTTTACAATTAGAATTCCCAGCCCCAAAAGATGAAGCAGAAGTGACAGCTCCAACATTAATGCTCCCTACTTCTACTTACACACAGTTAATGAGCTGCTTTGCTTGAAATTCAACTTTCAGCCTGGCACGTGTGTGTGTGTGCCATCACTTCACAGGTTCCAAATAAAGATTTCCTGATGGCAATATTTTCTCCCAAACCCTCCAAAAAATGTAAGAACCAAAAGACACAGAGCAGGATGGCAGCTTGCTCGTGGCCCCTGCTCCTGGCCCCTGCTCCTGGCCCCTGCTCCTGTGCCGCAGGGAGGCTGCAGCAGAGGGCACCCGTGGCCTTCTCCCACTGCTGCTCCAAACCTCACTCCTCCCATTGTCCCTGCTTCCCTCTCCTCAGCAGCTATCCCACACCTTAGAGAATGCCTCTGTTTCCAGAGGAGAGCCTGAGGCACGGCAGACTGCAGAGGCACATCCCGGGGCTGGCTTTGCCTGGGTCAGTGTTTTCCCAGGATCTGATCACCGCCGTTGCTCAGCACACACAACTGATCAGGACAGTGGCTCTGTCAGACAGACACACACTTGGAATGAATGCCAGAATCCCAGAGTGAGTTGAGTTGGAAAGGATCTTAAAGCTCCTCTCTTTTGCCATGGTCAGGGATACCTTCCACTAGACCAGGAATCCCTGTCCAGCCTGGCCTTGGACACTTCCAGGGATGAAGCATCCACAACACATACCTGGGTGTGCAATCTTTAGTATCTTTTACTACAATAAAAACTCCAGCATATAAACAGGATATAATTATGAAAAAGCTCTGTTCTTAGTGAATAAGTGGCTCAAAAATGATTTCATTATAAAAAAACCCTGAATTTATCACTAACTTCAGTATGAGATAAAAACCTGCTGGGGAAAAAGAGTATCAGTGTCTGTGTCTGCGGTTTTGCACCACACAACTTACCCTGACAATAAGGATCCACTTAATAAGAGACAGACCAAAGCCAGAAATGGCCCCATATCGTCCTGCAGCTGAAGTAGTCAGACAGAAAGACAGGAAAAATCCAATCCAGTTGAAGAGGAATGCCACTGAAAAAGCAGGAGAAAAGCATCGGGTCAAGCCATCTTTATATTCCAAGGAAAAAAAAAATAAACCATAAACCCCTTGCACACAGGTTTTTCCTGGGGCTACATAAACAAAAACGTGACCCAAACTATTTTGGGTCACTGCTTGAAACAAAGTTCACTCCACGGTGTACTTACTGAAGAAAGTCAGCATGAAAATGCCATCATTTCCTATCCTCAGCTGGTCAGTGTCATCAAAGTCATCCCTTGTCACAAAGTCATCATCCTGCAAAGCAGAGGGAGGCAGCACAGGGGGGATTTGGGTCAGTGCAGTCCATACAGCAACCCCAGTTCTGGGCTCTTCCAGAAAGGGTTGGAATCCTGAATCTCAAAAGGCTACAAACGTAAGCAGGAAAAAATTCCTGCTTCTCATGCTGAGATGATGCAGGGCATGAAATGTTATCTCTGTGATATGAAATGTATCTTTATTTTTAACATAGTCAAGATCCAGCATGTTCTTGTTCTCACTGTAAAGAATTCCTCTACTCATCAAGAAATTATCATCTCAGCAAGGAATTTGGCTTCTGTGAAGAAGTACAATGAGCAGTGGACTTCCAATGCTAGCAGGGGTAGAGGAAGAGGCTGAACAAGAGATAATGTTGAAAAAACAAAGAGAAATAATTCGGACAGAATGGTTTTATCTTCCTTGTCTCAGCTACATTGACCTCCAGAAAAGTCAACTAAGTAAGCAGCAGCAGTATCAAGGGTAGATATGCCAGGCAGCTGAAGAATTAATCCTAAATCTTTTTCTTAAATTAAAAAAAAACCAAAAAAAACCAGTGACAGTGCACAGGGATACAGTACAGTCCCTCTGTCAGCTTGCCAAGCTAATCTGGCTAGCACATGCTGGCATTACTGAGATGTCTGACATCATCACAGTGTTCAGAGGAAAATTAAAAAGACCAAAAAAACCAGCCAGAGAACTCTCAGGAGTGTGTAATATCACCACCCGAGAAAGCTTAAAAAACACTAAAAACCCCAGCACAAACCAAAAAAGTCATGGCATGTGAGGGGCAGGAGTTAAGCAGAAATTCTCCCCAGCAATGCAGGGACACCCAGGCAGGCCGGGGCACTCACCCTCCCAGGAACCAGGGGAATGGTGGCTTCAGCCTTGGTTCTCTCTGCCTCGTCGTAGCTGGGCAGAGTGGTGGCCACGTTGTAGGACGGCGGCTTCGGGAACCCTGACTCATCCTTGTAGTCAAAGTAAGCTGCACAAAACAATTACACAGAGGGCAACTCATCAGTTCCTCAAGAACACCCCGTCGGGAATGAGAAGTGTTCCAGGTGACTCCAAATGACCCCCGTTTCCCAGCTGTTGAAGCCTGTCCCCTCCCCACCCTTCCATCCACCCCAGCCTCCTGCTCTCCCAAACTAGAAAGTGAAAAGCACAGGAGCACCTTATCTGATATCCAGCAATCCACAGAACACTCCTTGAATATGCCTGGCTGTTCTTCTGTTTAAAAAACACCACATGCTGTGTCTCTCCTGACTTGGATACTCAGAAATAGCCACATTTCCAGGTCCAAGTGGTTATTAAAGTTATTAGTGACAGGACAGGAGGATGATTCAGAAGTCCCATCCTTCTGACCAAGTGCTTAGTTATTGAAAAGTGCGGGAAGAGTGAATTCTTTAAACCCTTTCAAGTAACAAATCCTTTTGGGAAGGGGCACAGCACCATCCAAATGCCAAATAATGAGAGGGGAACCACAAATCCTCACAGCACTTTGATTTTTAACTGTCTTCAATTTACTGAGAACACTGTGAACTGTAACTTGAACACTCCTTGATGGGATGACATCAGACAAACGCAGCCAAAATACATCTCCTAAACCACAAGAACCAACAGGCTCCGTGGATCAATCCTGATCCCTGCAGCTCAGGAAGGTGCTGCAGTGCCAGCCTTTGGTGAGGAGAGCAAAGAACAGCAGCAGAGCACTCCCAGCCCCCTCCCTGCAGGTCGGGGTACCTGTGTTCTCCGCAGAAATGCTGCTGTAGGGCGGGGGGGCGTCGTTCACCACCGGCACGGCCTCGCCCGGCTCCTCTTCATTCTGCAGCTGAACACACCCACACACCACACGTTAAGGGGGTTTCTCCAGTGCTCTGACATCACCCCTGCAGTTTTAGTGGCACACAACAGACCCTTCTGGAAGGAGACTGCTCTGCAGCACCACGGGACACGGAGCAGCTGCTCAGCCTCCCTGCGAAGCATTCCCACTTGAAATGATCAATATTCCATCTCGGTTTTAATGTGGTGTTAAATCCTCTCCTCACAGACCTGGATTGCAACAAAGCACAGCGCACAGCTTTCCAATACCTTTCTATTCCCCTGGCACTTCTCAGCTCACACTGCTTAGGAGCTGCACTTGCATCTGTTTTAGTCAAAGCAATACCGTGAGATACCCAACAAAAGACTCCATTGCTGCCTGCGGCTTTGCTAAGGAAGGGTTTTTTCCATGGATACATTACATAATGATGCACAGAAGTATGAATCTCGCCATTTCCCTTCAACCTTTCACACTGCATGACTGAAAAGGAGCCAGTTTATTTTGTGCACTGTGCATCCCACAGGCTCTGTATAAATAACCAGGGAGCATCACTTGCACGAGGCAGGTGTGCCAGGCTTTGATCAGGGAAGCAGCAGTACCGGGCCAGAAAGGAGGTTACAGCTGCCATCTCGTTTTTGCCTTCCTTCCATTTCTCATCATCCCAGCAGCAGAAGCACTGAGGTTTTCTGCAGAACAGCTCACCTCAAACAAGCACCTTGGGACTGAAGCACAGGGCTGAGCACGAGGTACTGCCCTCGTTTGTAATCACCACTGAACAACATCTCCTCCAGCTTTCCCTCCTGCACACCCACACATATGCTCCCAAAGCCATCCAGGATATCTTGCTTTCCTTTCTCTGGAGAGACATGTTGCCATTCTCCTCGAGCATTTAATGTGGGGGTGAGGAGGTGGGGGGATGTTCTTATTTTACTTGTATGTCTTATCAGGGAAAAATAAAACAAATCAGCTCACACTTCCAAATGCAGATCTTGGGTATCCAACTGTGCTGTGTTTTGGAGTTATATTACTTTTGCTGGTTAAGATCAAAGATCACAGAATGCTTTGGGTTGGAAAGGGCCTTAAAGCTCACCCAGTTCCACCCACTGCCATGGACAGGGACAACTTCCACTAGACCAGGTTGCTCCAAGCCCCATCCAGCTGGCCTGGAACTCTTCCAGGGATGGGGCAGCCACAGCTTCTCTGTGCCAGTGACAGTCTATAACCTATGCTCTGTCCCAGAGCACACTACATCCACATCCTTTGGGAAAGTCTTGACTGTGCTCAGCAGGTGACAACACGAGTGGTTCTGCTGGCAGGTCCAAGGGGTCAGCTAGAGGGGGAAAAGGCAGGAAACAACACTGGGAAGCACTGGAAAAAAATCAGGATCCCTGTCTCCCAGTCCAGCTGCACCAAAACAGAAGAGCACCACAGCCCTGCACTCCAACTCCCTGTCAGCTGTAGCTCATCCTGCTCCTCCAGTAGCCTCTCTCCAGGAACATTTGTCAACAGAAAAGCTGGGGGGGGAAAAAGGGTGCTGGTCAGCCCCAAGCTTTGTGGATAAGAACTCCTCACATGACACAACACTGAGCCACTTCCTTGAAGAAGGAGGAATCAGTGATCTGGATGAAGATGTAATCCGTGTTCCGGCAGGAGCGGCTCCCAGCACAGCTGTCAGCAGGACACATCCCAAACACGGGGCCCTGGCCAGATGTGAACCAGAGCAAACACTCCCTGCCTGAGCCCCAGGGAGGCGCAGGGGGTGGGGGTGGAGGTGGCAGGACCTGCCTCACTGCAGCTTTACTGAGCCCCAGGGCACCGAGCAAGGACAGGAGGAGCTGCAGCAACTCCCACCACAGCCACTTTCGTCTTCTCCAACCACCTCACTGAGCCTGGGCCCTTTCCAAGAGACAAAAATGCCTTCTTTCACAAACCCCATGGAGATCAGCCATTAGAAGTAGATGCAAACGAATTTCAGAAGTAATCGCCTATTAAAATATGCTTTAAAAATTAAAAAAAAGACTCAGCATTACTCCAGAAATCCAAAACCATCCTGCATAGAGCATGAGGGGCAACTGAAGGGACAGAGCAACACAAAGTCACACTGCTTGGTTCAGTCTCTGCCCAGAGAAGCTGTGGCTGCCCCATCCCTGGAACTGTCCAAGGCCGAGTTGGACGGGGCTTGGAGCAACCTGGGATAGTGGAAGGTGTCCCTGCACATGGCAGGGGTGGCACTGGATGAGCTTTAAGGTCCTCCCAACCCAGGCCATTCCGTGATTCTTCCAGCTTTGTAGTTTATGAATTCTCAGCAGATGTTCCACCATGCTTATTGTCAGTCTATCCATGAATATTCAGAACTTCTCTCCTTTTTGTTTCCTGCCTCTGCAGGACCTGGTCTATCAACAGAGGAGGAAAGGCTCTGGCCTGGGACACTCTGGATTCCACATGCCCTTTGTTACCTGCTCTCCAGGTGAGGGGGTGGCAGAAATTAAACCCCTCATGCCTGTAAGAAAGAAGACATGTACAGCCTGAGAGCACAGTCACCACGGAGAGGGAAGGAAAGCACTACATGTGACAACACTGGAAGAGATGAAACAAAAGAGGACACAGATATTGAGTGGAATATTAACTCCTACCACTGGTTCTTCTTTCAATAGTAAAAAGAAATACATGTTCTTCCACCAATGTCATGTGGGAGAAAGCAGCTGAATTCACTGCTGGCCTCAAACATCACAATTCAGGTAATGGGTAATGACACTAAAAATGCAGCTACTTTCTAAAGTTGAGCTCGAGGCTGTAGGAGGTTACAGTTATAGAAAACAGATTTTTCTTCTAATGGACAAGGTACACAAATGCCTTCCAGCATTTTTAATGATTCCAGGCATCTAAAATTCAACTAAGTGCCTATTAGCAGAGCAGGGAGGGTTCATGTGACAGGAAGAATGACTCATCAGGCCTCGCAGGGCGGCAGTGCTGCCCTGGCCTGGCCTCACATCCCACCTGCCCTGCACTGCTCCAGGTATGGACTCGGCTCCCAGAGAATTCCCCCGAGGCTTCGGAACCCAGAGAACCCGGTAAAAGCAGTGTCTGACTTCAGTCTGTTCTGCTGAGGCTGTGGGGTGATTCTTTCCTAGATTCACTGATGGATTTTAGCTTTTAAGGCAGCGTTCTTGTATTTGTGGCTTTAAAAAGTACTGCAGTCTTTACAGCCATGCATACAGCTATAAAAACTACAGCTTGGCTGGGATTTTTTCACCAGACTGCTAAACTAACAGGAAGTTGACTGATAGAACACCCAGAGATATTTATTTAAAAAAAAAAAAAACAGTATGAGAGGCCTGGCACTGAGCAGGACATCACCTCTGGCTGCCACTTCCCCTGACTGAGACATATCCCATGTAAATACACAGCACAGCAGCACAAAAGTTCAAAACTTACAAGCTGTCTGGAAACATTTCCATTCAAACTTTGAAAAAAGCATTTTCAATAAATGTAAATATATTGGTTAATTCTTCCAAATTTCCTAAACTCAGCATATGGGCTGCTGACATAGTTCTGAATCTTAATTTTTTAACACCCTTTTTCCAAGTCCTGAGGCTGCACATAAATATTCTTTACACTAAATCAGCATTACTACAAGCTTGGCCTTACCAATATATCACAGTAATGTATTAACTCAGCCATTTATTATCAACGTTTACTGCATTTCAGGCCTTATTTCATGTTCTGGCACACAGGATAGAACTGCACAGAAATCCCACAGAGGAATTCCTCACCACGTCTTGGTTTGTTGTTACAATGGTTTCTCTGAGATTTTTAAAAGGCAGATATTTAAGCTAATGACGGAAAGAGAATCAATATTTCTTTTTAAGTGACAGGATTTATTTTCTTCAGAACGATGAGATCACAGCCTTTGCAAGCCATATGTTAAAATAAATAAGTATACAAATGTGTATTGCTGTTAAACTTGACAGTACTCCAGCAGGGCACAAGCCTGCCCAGTAAAGGGTTACACTTCATTCCCACTGCAACACCCCTGACTCTTCTCCTTCCACATCTCCGACCTTTTGGAAGCGAATTAAAGTCACTGCCAACTCTGAGGAGGAGAATTATTTTTACTGCCTTACCCTTCACTTTAAACACACTCTGACTTAAAATCCTGACTTTTGCCCAATGCTGTTGCAGGTTCCTATAACTTAATATCAGCTTATTAATCAGCAGGAATAATGATAAGCTACTGGACAAGCCAACCCACACCCATCAGCCCTCTCCCCGATGAGCAAATAACTGTTTTCTCCCACCGGCACTTCCAGCTGATTTCCCTGGAGGAGTGACAGCCCTGAGGAGTGTGGCTGCCCCAGCACCTGGCCCCAGGTGTGCTGGGCACCTCGCAGGTGACACATGTGGCAGCTGTGCTAGGCCAGCCCTCCCTGGGGAGATCTGATGCTCCTGCCCGAGCCTCCCGCTGGGGAATCCGCCCTGAGCAGAGCCCAGCTCCAGGGAGTGACCTCCTTACACGTGCCAGCCTGAGGATTGCTCCATGGAAAGGGTGGTCAGGCATGGGAAGAGGCTGCCCAGGGAGGTTTGGAGTTGCCAGCCCTGGAGGTGTCCAAGGAAGGCCTGGACGTGGCACTCAGGGCTCTGGGCTGGGGACAGGGCTCAGAGTGGATTCCATGGGCTTGGAGTTCATTTCCAACCTCCACGACTCTGGCATTCTGAGATACACCTCTGTTTTAACAAAGGACTGAAAACTGTGCCTCCACTCCCAAAAAACCACCTGTTTTTCCCCAGCTGGAGCAGCTCCCTGCCACACAGAGCAGGAGCATCCACCCGAGGGGACAATTCTAACAACCTTGTGAGCCACCAAGGTAAAAACACAAATCAAAACCTATTTTACGTCCATCAAAACACAACCTGTGCTCATGAGGGTGTCATTCTCTGACTCACTGCAGTCAAGGGCCTGACAACACAGAAATATTCCTCAGCCCTGGGAAAGAAGCTGCTCTAATTCCCTCATTTCTGTTCAAACAGGGAGTTAGACTGGTCTGGACAGACTGCAAACAAGCACTTGGGCCAGTACAAACCTGTGCCCACACACTGGCCTCACACTTGAGAGTTCAAGGTCTTAATATGGAAAAAGTAGGTTTTAATCTCAGATAGCAGTAATTAAATTTCTCACACTTAAAGCATAAGGCCTTCTCATAATATTTAAATCAGAGTAATATTTTTCTGGACATTAGGGCATCACAGAAAGAATTCTAAAGATTTTAAAATATCACATTTTAAAAATTGTAATATGAAGAATGTTCGGTATGTTCAATGGAAAAAGATCCCATTGTGCCACCATGTATCAAACTTGGATATTTCACAAGAGACAGAAACAGAATGATAGGATACCCCTTATAACTGAATTTTTCTCACTAGTCCCCATGATCAGAATTCACTCACACATACAGAACTTTTGCTCCTTGCTTTCTGTATGGCTACTTCTAAGATGATGCCAAACCCACAGAAAAAGGTTCCCTACCTCCTGGGAGCACTTAACAGCCCAAAGCCCTCAGGAATTGTTCCTACACGGGTTACTGAGCCCCACTGTATTTTAGTGATGACAGAAAAGTTACCAAAAAAGCCCAGCTCAGAGCCTAACACCATCCTGATGACTGAGATAATTTAAAAGTTTGCATGCAAAGCTGTTTTCTCCTGTTACACAAGCAGACACTGGACTGCTACTGTTTCCTTCCCACATCCTTTGAGTTTTAGGGATGGAATACATTTAAATTCTATAATTACTTTTTCACACAGAATCCCTAAAACCTTGCAAACTCACCTGACAGGTACTGTTGCCTACAGAGGTGGGTGTTTCAGAGGAAAACAACCAGACTTTCATCACCTGAGCACAGCCTGGGCTGAACACGGGGCAGCTTCAGCACAACCACAAGCAGTTTTACCGTGCACATTTTTTAATCTTTACTGGTTTTGTGTCAATGGCATCTCCTATTCTACTTATAAATAAAATATATAAGTAAACATGCAAACAATCTACCCAGGAAGTTTTCTTACCATTTTATCTTTAGCCAGCACATCTTGCACACTGCAAGGACCTCACTGAGGAAACAGTCACTGGCACTTCTAATTCTAACTGCTGACATGAAAAATCTGGGATATTCTCATTTTTTAGTTTCAAGCTGCATGCCCATTTCAGCTGAAAAAATTGAATACAAGCTTAAGGCACACACAAAGCAGCAACTGTCACCTGCCTTCCTGTTCCACTCCAGCCTTCCCAGATACTAAGGAATCATTGTGATCCTTCATGGATTTAAGCTCTATTCTCATTCTATCCCCAGCAGTGTATTTCCTCTGCAGTTTTCACTGAAAGAAAAACAAACAAATGGAAAAATTTTTCTTCCTTACTTTTCCCAGAAACACCTCCCTTTATGGAATGATTCATGACCCATGTAAGCCTTCAACAAGTGGAACAGGAAGAAATAGCACTTAAAAAGGAATATGTCTTCATTATTTAACACTCCCACCATTTCCTAGGTGGGTTTACATTACTCATACACCTCACACATATTTTCGAGTGCTCCAAGTGAAAAGAATGCCTGGCTAACACAGTGTAAATAAACCTGTTAAAGACAGGTTATTTTTTCCAGAATGGAGGATAATTGCTATTCCAAGGATAAGATACAGTTCTGCCAGCTGAACTCACAATCCAGGGGTTATGCTCAAAAGGCTTTAAACCCCCTAATCCCAACAACAACCCTGTATAACTTTCCCAAAGGCAGGTTGAAATGCCAACAGTATCCCAGTGTCCCTTTTGGGGACACAGCACTGCCTGGAATGACACTACCAGGGCAGGCTGCAGCTCTCCTGCCTCCCAAACCTCTCCATTCCCACCTCCACAAGCACAGCCCCAGCACCAGACCTGCAGAAGAGGATCCAAAACCAGTGCTCTGCCCCAGTCACCCTGCCCCAGCCCTCTCCCCATGGAAGGAGCCAGGGAAGCTGAAATCCCTTCTCCCAAGTTTCAGCTTTTTCTGCATCAAGCTGCACTTCCTCAGTACGTGAGCTCAGACTCACATTGCCCAAAGGCATCATTGCAGGCTATTTTTTGTCAGATTATCTAATGCCTGAACAAAGCCATGGGTTAGAAAGCTGGCTTTGGAAAATAAATCAGTGAACGCCCCTTGAACACTGCCCACGTTGGTGAACGGACACAGGCTGGGAGGTGGCAGGGAAGAGGCTGCTGGGGGGGCACAGCCCCACTCCCACCTTCCCACCTCCCACTCGCAGGGCTGAGGAAGGGATTGGAAAGGAAACACAGATTTCAAACTCAGGCTTCAAGTTCTGTTGTGCTCAGATCATGCTCGTTAACTATTGTATCTTTTTCCTGAAAATACAGGCACTTGAGGAATCCTGCAAATATTGCACGTGTTCCACAGTGCCCACACCTCACCAGTGCTGCTCCCACACAGACATGGATACATCAGGAACCCTTCCCAGCCTGAAGGGTACACACCCCTGGCATGTTTGGACAGTCAATCACATTTACCTGTACAGGAACCACCTACCTATATAACCAACTCCGCTACTGCATTACCCCATCACCCAAAAACATCAAGTTTTTAAAATTCCTCCACTGCTTCATAATTCAATAATTTAAAGGATTAAATGAGCTTGTTGTGAATTTCTCCAGGCTACCTCCACTTACTGGGTTCTGTATTCACTCCAGCCCTTGCAGTTATCACTTCACTATCAGTCTGCCTTCCTTGGCACAGGGTACATTCATTATTGTACACTCACACACACAATAAGTTTCAGAATACGGAAAAAAAATGGACACATTCAATGCTACATAGACCCTCCCAAACTCTCATCTCCTCTTCATCTAAATCCCAACTCTGCATCTTCACAGCTTGCAGCGTTTTTTGAAACAGCACAAGCATTAGGAGCCAGTTCAGAGATAACACACTTCAGAATAGGAATACTTGGGTTCTGGCAGAGGGCAAGGGAAGAAAAGCAATTTCTAAACAGCTACAAAAGGAAATATATTTACATGGGAGAATCTGACTCTGCACTTCAGTTACTCCAGTCGCTTCCCAGGCCTCCATTTCGTGCTTGTCTTTAGCAGTGTAAATCCTCTGGCACAGCCTGGCTCCCTAATCTCCGCAGGGCTCTGAGGATGAGTCTGCCCTGTGTCTGCCCGAGGTGTGAGCAGGAGCTGGGGCAACAACAGCTTTACACATCCCTCTCTGAGGAAACCAGGAGCGTGTGTATCAGCCAGGTAACACCACAGCAATGGGGTCCTCCAGCCATTCTGTCACCTATCCCCACAGGCTCCGGGTGACGGGACACGCTGCCAGATCCCTTGGGAAAAGGCACTTGTGAAGACACTTGTTGGGGTCAGCAGGACTCTGCCAGGAAAGGCGATTAGAGCAGAGACGTGGTTATCTGTCCCTACCAGTTCCGAGAACAACACAAAGAGATCTGTCATTCTAAGCGAACACATCTGTTTTTCACTGAACAAAAAAAAAAAAAAAAAAAAAAGAATTAAAAAAAAGCTTAAGTTTTACTTAACTTCCACATTTTCAGTATGTAAAAACAGAGAGACCTCCAGCTGTCGGATGAGACAAGTATTCCATCCCATGGGAGGGTGCATCTCCAACTCTGCCTAGCACGAGCCTACCCACGCTGGGAATGCTACCCAGGAAAAGTCACAACACAGCGATTTCTTGTGAGAACCTCGGTTCGGCAGGAGCGAGCTGTCTGCTGTTTTGAGGGATTTCTCCATTACTTTAAATAAGGAATTCTCCATGTCTGATGTCAGAGAGGCGCCAGCCAGAACTGGGTCACACCGGGGGGCCCAGCCGACACCCGGCCCTTTCCGTAGGGCCGGTACTGCTGACAAACGGGAGGCAGGGAGGGAAGAACAACCCGAATTCCCGAGGGAGCTCCTTAAGGCCAACCTCTGGCCTAGCGGGGTTCAGAGCAGACCACACGTAAAAGGCGGAATAAAACTAACGGTGACCTCAGGTCGATCCGGAACGAGCCCGTTCCCCGGGGGTCCCGGCGGGGATCACTGGGCTATGTGGGGGGGGGGAAATGACCGGGGGGTTAGCGCCCTGCGCCAAGGTCGCTCCGGGACTGGGGAAACACCGGCCCCGGGCAGGGCGAACACCGGTCCCGGGACAAGGCAAACACCGGTCCCGGACAGGGCAAACACCGGCCCCGGGGCTGGGCAAACACCGGCCCCGGGCACACGCGGCCCCGAGCCGACGGGGAGCGGCTCCGCGGCCGAGCCCGGCCCAGCCCCGCGGGGACCCGCGGCCTCCGCCCC